>JANHGB010012491.1:0-32437 GCA_026283785.1 Coracopsis vasa | reverse complement strand
CCCCCAAAAAAAAAAAAAAAAACAACAAACCCAAAACCAAAAAACCTCACATTTCCTTCATTACAACATGCAAGGCTAATATTTAATCTGAAATTACTGGAGACAGATGTGGGAAAGACTGTACAAGCACCATGTGTACTGGCTTATGACAGCAGGCGGATAGAAGTAAGTGAGATAATAGTGAGGCCAACTTTGCCTTTTAATAGCTGGGTGAACATCCACTGAATATCTCCTCTATTTCTGTCTTTCTCCTCCCTAAACACTTATCTTTTAGCTAGGTTTGGTATTTTGATCACAAAGCTGATTGGCTTTACAAAATCCAAAAATGAAAGCTTCCTGGTAAAAAAAAAATCCTATTTCCTATCTCTTTAAAAAGCAAACTTAAATAAGTGCTGTTACTGAGAAAGAAATAAAGTAGCAAAACCAAATTCGGTGACATGGTAATCTTCTGTATCAAGATGATAACTCATAGCCAGACTTATCAAATTCAACAAGTTAACAAAGGCGAAGGAATTTTCTCTAAAATTCTCTGTTCTGTTATCTGACCTCAGATGAACTTCACCCTTTGTTTCAATGATAAGCTCCCCAAACACGGATTCAGAACAGTGATGTTCTCACCAATTCAACTGCAGTAGTCAGGACTGATATTTCATAATTTTTTCTTCCCTTATGTAATTTTCATTGCTTGAAGTGTAGAAATCTATCACTAGCAGGTAGGTGTATATTTTAGCTTAGCTGCAAAGGAGTAAATGTTCTAACATATATTACAGATAGTGCATTATTCATCTTCTGCAGTACCAGCCTCGTAATCTTATTGTGATAACTTACAGTAAACAGCTAGAGCATATAATGGGTCCTTATGGAAAACTTGCATATTTCACTAAAAGGATTATCTCTGTGGAATTTTTGAAAACCATGAGTACAAAGAATATGGCGTGTTTTTCATTTTTCATACACAAACTACATGATACAACTTATAACAAACAGTATCAGCTAAACTATTTTTCAGGATTTATATCAGAGTGAAATTCTTATTAAGATTCCCTGCACTACTTCTCCAGTTAGACAAATATGTATAAACAGTGTTTTGAGTGTTTCTATATATACTTAAACATCTCACTGGCCTTGGAAAAAGATTCAATTTATTTTGCTGGTATATGTTTTAAAGCTACTCCAAATAAGATACTCCTTCTGGAAGGAAAGCTATCAGAAATGCTGGTTTGGTTGTGCTGTAATTCTCAAAAGTAACATTAGATAGTATTTCTGGGAATTGAGTCAAAGCATTGTAAGATGACTGGTATTAAAATGGCATTTATTGGGATTTCAATACCCACAGTAAAATTTTAGCCACGGCAGCTTCCTTAAGTAAAATTGAATCAAGATTATGTATGAACATCATATTTAACAAATTTTGTGCACAGCTTTTACATTATCTAAACAGTCAGGAACTGGAAGCGATATTTATATTTGGATGCTTGATTTTTCTTTGTGCTCTGTATTCAGCAAATTATTTTTCACATTAATAGAATACTAAATCTGCAGATCTGAGAACATAAAAAATTGATTTATCCGCAAATATTTTTAATAGAACTACCACTATACTGCCCGCATTAAAAACATAGAAAGGTTTACTCTTTGAACATTGCTTTTTCTAACTTGTTGGCTTGGATTATTTTTCAATTGTCAGAACTTGTTATTTCAAAAATAATGTATATTCTGATTCAGATTCTAAGGACTGTACCATATTTTAATCATTAATAAAGAAGTTGCATATTTTAAATGCTTAATTAAAATGAACAACAGTAATTTTGTATTTCGCTATTTCCTCATACATTATCATAGTATAATTTCTTGGGGGTTTACATATGTTTTGTCTAAAATCTAAAATATCAGTTCTTAACACTGACAGCTTAATGGAACACAGCTTCGATTTGTCAATTTTTTTTCTCAATACTACTGTAATCTGGGTAATATAATGCTTAAGAAATGTAGTACGCTAAAATGTGAATCTGTTTCTGATGATACTACAGACACAATTAGTTTAATTAATTCAGTCTTGAAATAGATATCCTAGCACAAATGTGAGCACTTTACTAACTAAACTTCAAGGGCAAGAAGCAGGGGTTAAAATTTCTGTTTTTATTCTAAGGAAAAGTAAAGTGAGAGAAATGCAGATTTAGTTCAGAAAAAAGCAAGGGCTTAAGTCAAATGCAATTCCTCTTGCCAGAAAGATCAACCTCAGTAGATGGATTCTTTATCTGTTAATACCTAATGTTAGGAAAATTGGAGATGAAATTTTCTTTTTTGCATACTTGATTTTCCTGTGAAAATATGATGTAAGAAACGAATGTCCAACAGGAGTTTGGTCATTCTGAGAAGCTTAACAGCACTATCTTTCATAATCTTCAAAAGTGACATAAAAGATTTTTCTTAGGCATTATGGCATTATTTTTTCCTAAGATCATGTAGAACCTGAATGATGAAATCTGAAATGATGAAATGATGAAACCTGAAATCTCTCTTCCAGAAAAAGAAAACCATCTGGAAATAAATTTAAATTAATTCTTCTTTTCACCAAAGCTCAATGTGAAGTTATCTTTGGAAAAAACAATGGATTTTGAAGTGTGAATCTCCTTTATAAGTACCAAACTCCAGCTATACTAATCTTATTAAAAGTACAGGATCCAAAATATTCAAGCCCCCTAATTAGCCTTCACAAGTAATTGCGTATGTAAACATTAATCAGAATAATAATACCAGCAGTTTGAGGAGTTGTACAACATGTAAGCATCTTTAGCATTGACAGTATAGTATTGCCTAAAAACCACCCATTAAAAGAAAGCAGATTAGCATCTTCACACAAATCATATTATATACAATTCTTATGTAAGTTCATAAGCACAAATTTTGAAAAGGTATGGGAATACACAGCTCCCTTCTGGAAATCTTATTCCTTTGCAAAACAACTAAAATGAAATTTAATCCCTTTGTTTGGTTTGTCTTTCTGCAAGAGTTGAATACAATAGAACTTAAAATATTTGTTCTGGGTTTAATATGAATCTTATTGAAGTTAACCAGGATTCAGATTTGTAAAAATCCCAACAACTGGATGTTCTAGATAATGTTGGCCGAGTCTCTTAGTCTATAAAACAGACCTATAAGAAGATTTGTGATATATGATCAACCCTGCTATTTCTGACAAGCTTGTTCCTTTCTTACCTATAAACACCTACATCTAAAGCAGTGATAGGAAACCCAATTCTAAAATGTATTTCTGGCACATGATCTGGGAAAGGTTCACCTTGACTACCCTTTGAAATGGAAAAAGAGATGTAAAAATATTTTAACATCTTAGTGTCTCCGAATCAAGTTTGGAGTTCTTTTTTTTTCTTCCATAAAAAAAAATCATACTGTCTTTTCTTACTGTTTATTTTAATTAACATCGAGGATTTACACTAAAAGGAGATCACAACATTTCTTAAATCACTCCACTTGGTTTCCTCAGTATCTGCAACACTTGGAGTTGTATCACTTAACTAAGTTCAACTATAAAATTTCCTTTAACTTACAAGAAAGCTAATTTAGACTTCATTTAATAATTTTTTTAAAAAAGGTTTTCAAAACCTTACCAGATTATTTGATAATCAGATCTTTAACACTTAACAAGAATTGCAGGATGCTGCAGCATGCAGCATGCAGTTTCTGAAATATGATTTAAAATATGGCTTTTTCTATTGATAGCTGAAAAGGTATAATCCAAATGAGACCTACATATCCACAAAGGTATTATTTCTTACATTATCAGGAGATGAAAATTGAAAAATTACATTCTTTGTGTATTTGTGGTGATTACAGGATTCATGGCAGTTAAAATCTGAAGACAAATGTCTCTCTATTGAAATTTATTGCTAATTGAGTTTGATTTTTCAGTCTTGGTTAATTGATTAACATTAATGGACCCATCTGCTGCACCAATATATGGTAACAACAACAGGAAGAATAATCACTGTGAGAACAGTTTGAGACACTGGAAACATGATTGTGGGAGCAATTAAATTTGAGATTGTACTCTCCACTCTAAAAGCTAAGCTCGTCTATGTTTACATTTTGTTGAGTCTATACAATTTAAAACAAATGTATTCATCAACTTCTACTAGTGTAGTGGCTGTCATAATTGTCAAATCATTGATAAAGTAATTTTATGAGTTTATTTCCCACACACAGATGGGTCTTCTTAACTAACACTATTCTTGCAAAAGTGCTTCTAAAAGCAATAACGCATTTATGCAGAAGAGTACTTTGTTTTTAAAACTAATAAAATAATGGCTATGTAAAGAATTAGAAATTTACATTTGTACTGAACCACTCATCTGATACAGCATATATTTAAATAATCTTGAAACAGAATAGCTTTTGTGCTATTGTGCTGGTTTTGGCTAGGTTAGAGTTAATTGTCTTCACAATAGCTAGTATGGGGCTATGTTTTGGATTTGGGCTGGAATCAGTGTTGATAATACAGAGATGTTTCCGTTATTGCTGTGCAGTGCTGGCACAGAGTCAAGGCCTTTTCTGCCTCTCAGACCACCAGTGAGTAGGCTGGGGATGCACAAGCAGTTAGGAGGGGGCACAGCCAGGACAGCTGACTGCACTGACCACAGGGACATCCCATACAATATGATGTCATGTCTAGCAACAAATAGCTAAAGGAAGAAGAAAGGGGAGACTTTTGGTGTGATGTCATTTGTCTTCCCAAGTAACTGCTATGCATCATGGAGCCCTGCTTTCCTGGAGATTGCTGAACACCTGCCTGCCAATGGGAAGTGGTGAATGCATTACTTGTTCTGCTTTCCTTGTGTGTGTGGCTTCTGCTTCACCTACTTAACTGTCTTTAACTGAACCCACCAGTTTTCTCACTTTTACTCTTTCAATTCTCTCCCCATCTCAACTGGAGGAGGGGCAGCAAGTGGCTGTCTGGCGCTTAGTTGCCAGCTGGGGTTAAACCATGACACCTCTACGGAGATATTTTAGTCAAAATAAAAATGGAATCTATGTAACATTGTTGGTTTTTTTTTTTTTTTAACAAAAGCAGAATGTGTCTTACCTTAAAAAGAATTAAGACAACTAAAGATTTCCAGTTCCACAACACATGATACACTCCGTAGTATCATGGCAAAATGGTGATTGTGCAGCCCATACCCACCCCCAAGGCCCTGCCTGGCCTCCTCGGGATTGTGCCTGATCCTGGTTCCCCTCACTGTGCTTGATCCCCCATTAATGTCCCAGCCTCATCTCTGCCCATCCCCATCATTATGCCAAGGGACGTACCTGATGCCCAACTCTGGCTGCCCCAGAGCCCTCCAGCTGCCCTGCTCATGTGAGTGGCACAGGGATAGACCTTGGCTGCCAGGCCCTGCCCTGCCTGGCCCCTGAGGACCACCTGATGCAGCCAATGGCCAGACCAAGAGGAGCAGCTGGCCTCTGCTGCATCCTGAAATTCTGTATCTGAGAACTAGGGAGACTAATCCCTGTCTCTCACTACCAAAAATACAAAGAAAACATTTTTCCTGTCAAATAAATTTCTTCTACATAATTATTGTAATTAATAAAATGAACACTACAATAGTATTTTTGTACTTGATGAGGAAAAACAAATAACTTTCTTTTAAGAATGACTGTAAAAAATTTTTCTTATGAAACACACCTGTCTACGCCCATCAGTATGTGATGACAAGTTCCAGTGTTCATTATAAAACACAGCTGAGGTATTTGTGCCTTTTCAGAAGCAAAAGCTTTAATTAGTTGCTAAGCACCTGAAGAACAACACACACTGAAAAATCTTTTTTCATGCCACTAAATACTGTAATTGAAAGAACTGGAAAAATTTTAAACAAGTCAATAATACTTTCATATGAATTGTCAAACTGTTGTTTGTTTTGCCTGAATTTTTTTTAAATACAAGTAAGTTGTTTTACAGTAATGAATACACAAATGGACAATTAATGGTGTAGATGGTAATATTTTTTAACACTATAGATTATCTATAGCTCTCATTGGCTTCAGTCTCCTGAATATAAACTTATTATCTGAAGATAACACAGTTATACAGTCTACATGTACCACTTGAATATTGGGTCTGAAGCTTGGAAATTTTTACTTATAAACTATACATAAAATGTGCATCTCTGGCTTTTCAATTCTCCTGCTCCACACATGCCATTGTGTGAGTCAAGATGATGTGACAGGTTGATGACCAGGTAATTAATCAAATAATTGCTAGGATAAAGCAACAAAGTGTGGGGATAAACTTGTGTCTTTGAGCTAAATAGGTACCAAATGCTGTTTGTAACCAAAGCGCTGAAGTACAACAAGACTAACACACTCAAAATTGGTCCACTTACTGAATAGAGGTTGTTGAAGTATGCACATTTACTAAATAGATTCCTGATGTCTGCAGGCCTTGCCTGGAAAGAAGTACAGGAAGAGTCTATAGCACATAATCTCTCATCATTTAGGAGATGCTTTACCTACTGAAGCACTGGTCTTAGGTCATAAGATAGCAGATTGATCAACAAACTTTGCAAGCATTCAGAGGTTCTGGAGCCAGATCAGCTAGGGCTGAGCAGGTGGTATGTAAGTCATTCTTATCTGCTCAAGCCTGTGGCAAATGGAATCAGTATACAGCAAACTGAAGCATTCCCCAAACAGGTTTCTGATTCTGGCATTCTGTCAGGCAGAGTCTGTGTAAAATGCCTCCCAGTACTCCTGAAAAATGGCTGCTAGCACAGGCAAATTTACATCCCAGCTTGACACCTTGTTTACACCCTCTATGACGAAATTGGTGAAGTGAGGTAGATGACTTATCAAGAAGTGAATCTTTTAGGTCTGTCACTCTTAGCAAAGCAAAAGCCATTTGGTTGATTACATGGTATACATTAATGGAGCAGTATTTTCTCACATATATGTTTAAATCTCTGGGAAAGTGAATGTTGCATACACTGTAGACAAACTGAAGCTTCAGGACTTTGGGATGCAGGAATTGCTCCTCTGAAGACCACTACATAGTAACCTATCCAAGGGAGACCTCCAAATCCTGAGAAGTAATTTGTTGTGATAGTTTTTGTTGGCAACCTTGATACCTAAGAGGAATGATCAGCCTCTTATAAAGAAAATGCTATTCTGTCAAGTGAACAGTATGAACACAGAGCTGCAGAAACTGGATGCAAGAAATGGCATCTAGATCTTCCAAGCAATGTGAAACTTACTGAACATGAACACCTTGTGAACTGACTGAATAATGTGTGCATGGACATATGAAAACCAGAAAACCAGGTGAGAAGAGAGGAACCTCCCTTGACCAACTACTGCAGGATGCTGTTGGCTTGCTTTGTTACTAGGGCACATTGCTGTCTCATGGTCAACTAGTCCACCAGAACTAGTAAGTCTTTTTGTGCAAAGCTGCTTTCTAGCCAGTCAAATCTGCCTCCAGCTGGAATTTCTGTTGCTGATCCTTTGAGCTTTTTGAGCCTGCCCTTCAGCCAGTTTTCAGTTCACCTCACTGTGCACTTACCTAGCCAGTACTTAATCAGTTTATCACCAACAATTTCATGGGAGGCAGTGTTGAAGCCTTACTAAAGTTGAGTAAATAACATCCAGTGCTCTCCAGTCATCTGTCAAGGCAGTCATCTCACTGTGGAAGGCTATAGAGTTGGTTAAGCACAATTTCCCCTTCACAAATCCATTGTGATCACTCCCAACCACTTCCTCGTCCTTAATGTGTCTGGAAACAGTTTTCAGGACAATTTGTTTCTCCAGCTTCCAACAGATCAAAGTGAGGCTAACCATCCCACAGTTTGTCAGATCCTCCTTCTTGCCCTTCCTGAAAGTAGTCTTCTAGTCCTCAGGAACCTCTTTCTTGGTCTTTCAGAGATTATCAGGATTGACCTTGCTATGACATCAGATAGTTTCCTCAGCACTCATATGACTCCTATCAGATCCCAAGGACTCATACATATCCAGTTGGTTTGAATGTTCCCTAATCTGATCCTTCTCCATCAAGCGTAAATCTTCCTTGCTCCAGACATTCTCTTACATGCCTGAGAGGAATAGGATTCCTGAAGGTCAGACTTATAAACAAAGACTGAGGCAAAAAGAGCACTGAGTTTCTCAGTCTTTTCTGGATGCTTTGTCATCAGAACACCTGCCCCTTTTAGCAGCAAGCTCACATTTTCCCAAGTCTTCCTTTTGCTGCTGACATATCTGTAGAAGCATTTGGTTTTTCTCTTCATGTCTCCTGACAGCTTAATATCCAGATGGACTTTGGCTTTCACTATATCTGTGTATTTGGATATTTTCTCTATATTCTTTCCAGGTCACCCAGCCATGCTTTTACCTCTCACATGCTTCCTTTTAATGTTTAAGTTTTGTCAGGAATATTCTATTCATCCATGCAGGCTTCCTGCCACTTGATTTCCTACTCATTGGAATAGACCATTCTTGGGCTTGGAGGAGGTGATCCTTGAAAATCAGTTGGAGGCTGTAGAAAATAATGAAAATCGTGCTTCCATAGAGCTGCTTATCCCTGGCTTTCACATGCACAGTTTTCCATGTCTCCTCTGGACAGCAGAGCAGTGACCCATTTCAGAACAAAAGCATTTCTGAAAAGGGCTGAGGCCAGCAGTTGGAAAGCAGAAAATCAGGAAACAAATCCAATAGTCATGAATTATTCAGGACCCAAGCTTTAAATGAAACAGTATTCCATAATGGTAGCTAACAGGACAGTCATAAGAATGCCAGAGATATCAAGGAATAAAAGAGGAAAACCAGACTCATTACTCCCAAGTACACACGTGCTTTGACCATCCTGGTAGGCAAATTGTGCTTGTTTTCATAAAGTTTCCTTGCATTCATCTGTGCTCTAGTCAAAAAAGACTTCGAGATCAAAAACCTGTTTGGTGTTCTTTCTGTGCTTACATCAATCAAGAGAGGCAAAGATGCACCTCAAAACTTTGATTTCAGGTGTCCTCAACCTAAGAAACACACAATGATCCAGAGCTTTAAAAGGACTTTAGACTATGTTCTGTTCAGCATTTGCTTTGAAGTTGAAGTACAATTTTTAAAATAGACATGGCAGCGACTTCACAAATATTATCAGATTTAAACACGAACATGGTTCCTAAATGCTAACTGCCTTAGGCAGTGATCAAGTTGCTGTGCACCAGTAGAACCATCATTCAGCTGAACTATCATCCTCTGTGCTTTTAACTCATGTCACTTTTGGATCCCATTTCCTCTTTCAGCATGATGCACTTTAACTTTCCAAGGTTCTTTGACAATGATTCTTCACACACACTGAAGGTGGTCTTACCTGTTAGTGTTTTCATAGCATGATACTGAAGGCCTATGCTGTGTACCCAGGAGTACACCATGAAGATGTGTGAGGATACAAGGCTTAAAAATATACAGAGTTGTTAGACAGAAGAATGGGTCTTATGTGCTTCTGTCCAAAACAGTCTGATTTAGTCACCAAAACTTGTAGTGGTACTGATCTAGTTGATAGCAAAGTAATTCTGGCAGCAACTCAATATGTATGCTGTGTTGGCAATGTAATTACATTTTGTATCTTTTTTTCATGTGAGCGAGCAAGCAAGCTATAAAATCCCTCTGGTTAGGCATGAGGATCTCACATCTTCTATTTCTTCATTACACAGAATATTATAGTCATTTTTCATGAAGGATGAATCTACCAGTCAAAGAGTGTAAACAGATGATAAAATGATTAAAGGGGTAACTCTCACCTTGTGCAGGTACCACCATTGTGACATGGATGATAATCACATATTGGAACATTGCAGTTCTCAACATTCCTCCCTCCAAGAGCCTCATCTATGATGAATAACTCTTTGTTGTTAACTTGAAAATCCCTAATACATCCTTTATAGCCATGTATCTGTCCAGCACATGGATGAACCTCTTCATGAACAGGAACATTTCCAAGGAAGATTGATCCAAAAGTGATCTGCAGAAGCAAGAAAAAAATAATCAGAAAAGGATGTTATTTGAGATGTTCCTATAAGCAACCAGTGAATAATAATTAGAGATAAAGGAAATTGCTGTTACTTGAAGCTTGCCAAAAACTATCAAACTTGCTGAAAGGATTATTTTTTCAAATGTGGTTCTGTGGTTTTCTTGAAAAAAAAAAATAATAAAAAAGCCATACAAAAGAGTGGTTTAATGCATTTGCATATTTTCAAATGTGTAAGACAATATGCACATGAATTGGAATTCCCAGCCTTAATCATAATAAACATGGTAAGGATTTCTCATTGCTTCCCTCGTTCTATTCTATGAATTTTGCAGTCATGGTTGAGGGTTGGTGCAGGAATACAGGAGAAGTTTTAGCCCTGAAGACAAAGTTTTTCTTCAGGATCTGGAGCCTATAGGACCCCAGGAAAAGGGGAATACAGAAAAAAGATATTTTTTCTGATGAATGACAAACCAGACCACTATACTGAAGCCCAGGGGAAAAGGGAAAGTTTTCTATGGTGCTATGTTTCCATGATTCTAAAGTTTTCTATGATTTCTATGATTCTATGATTCTAAGATTCTATGATTTTATGTAGTAAATTCTAGAGCCACAAATGTCTAGAACTTCATTATAAAGGTGCCAAAAAAACACCCACAAGTATTTCATAGAGGGACTGACTAAATCATATTTGTGCTCAGCATGATATTTCTTGTGTTACCTGATGTAGGTGTCAAACTCTTCACCATAAAGGATCTGTGACTTATTTAGCACTGAATTCTACTCTTCAAACTGATGCCTGATTTTCTGGAGTTCTGACATGAGGTTTCACCATTCCTATGTTCCTTTGCTAAATGCCTGTCATGAAGAATTGAAAAAATCTTTTTTTTTCCACAAGTGTATCACATTGTGGTGCATCAATTTGTACAATACCATTAATCCAGACGGAAGGTGAAACCTAGCCAGTCCAAGCCAAGTGGGAATAAGCCAGTAGTATGAAAAATATAACACAGTATGTGCAAAGCATGTGATGAGATAATTTATAGAGAAGAGGCTCTTCACCATCATATTCAGACGTCAACTCTATAAAACTAGGAAAACATCACATTTTTTTTTCTGGAATTTATGCATCTGAATGATTTTGCTGTTTCCTATATCGCTTTTATCAATCCTGGAGCTATGTTGCTGACAATTGCAAGTTTGGAGATACAAGGAACATGAACACCACCAGATATTCCTTTACTTACAAGGTCTTTTGTTTCAAAGGGAAAGAAAAATCTCTACTTCTTCTAGAGCATGGATAAACTTAAATCAGAGTTTTCATGTGGAAGGAATTCAAAGATAGATAGCGGCTCAGCATATGTTGAATTCATTTCATATCACTTGCTTTATTCCCTTTCAAACAAAACTATAAACCATCATAGTTATAGACAAGATTTGTAAACAGTTTTTGCAGACAAGCATTTTCTCTCTGCTTGTGAACCTGCTACAAAAATTAAGCAAAGCATTGGACTGGAGTGTAAAATGTCTATAATTAGGAAACATAGTTTTAACTTTCCTCTTGCAATGCAATATTTTTATTATTTGTCTTATTTTATGAAAGCACTGACCTTGGGGGCAGACCCAGTGCACCACAGAACAACTTCAGTAGGCTCTGTTGAGTTTCTCACATCAACGTATTTTATCATAGTATGTTAGATATTTGAAATCATGCTAGTACACCATAATACATATTCTTTCTCTAAAGGTCCTGTTCTGAATTTAACTGGAATATATTTTAAGGAAGCACTCATGAATAATTCCTGCAAGTCTTATTAAAAGGTTCAATATAATATTATATTAGCATTATGTTAACTTCTGTAATAGTAATGCTTAATTTTTCAAATATTAATTTAAAAATGTCCTCCTTCACTTGGAGCCTGAGTGGTAAAAAGGATTAGCTTGGCCAGTAATGGGAAGATATTAATCGGTCTTCTTAGTGGTAAGAAATGTCTTTCTTTCTCTGCTTGTGTACTTTGTAAAGGAAATCGGGGCTCTGAGAGATTAGGAGCAGATCTGTGAAGTGTAATAGTCATGAGCATTCATGCTACATACCATGGAAGTGGTGATTCTGGACGACCTATAATTTAGTGCCATGAAATGCCTATTTGTGGTTACAGCACATCAAGTGTATTTATAGAGAGCATCTTTTGTACTATTTTACCCTAAAAGAATTCAGCTGGCACACTCCAGGATTGCTATGCAACATGAACCGAAGCATGGTAAGTGGGAACATTCACTTCAAAACCCCATTTTGTGATATGAAATGTGGACGCACACCCCCAGCCCCAGCCGGAAAAAAAGAAACAGAGAAGAGTTGTGGATTTTCTTAGGAACCAAGGAAATTTTCTGATTAGGATAAGAAATATTCTGATGCATGATCTTGGTGCATGACATCAAAGGTGGCTACATGTAAGTTTTTCTACTAGTAAGGTGTTGCTGGCTCATCTATATAATTAGGTATTGATGGGTAAGTTCTTTCCCCATATTCTCTATGCAGAAGCTGCCAATAGTGTTAGCTTTACGTTCTGCCAGAGTTAATGAACCTGAAACACAAAGTGAGAAACAAAGCAACCTTCTGCAGCAGAATGTCAGGTTGATTGTCTGGAGTCTAGGAAAAGACAACTGATTGAGCTAGTAGCAATGTCTAATACAAGTTAATCCTTTATCTCAGACTGAACAAACAGCTTGATACTGACTCAGGGAAGAAAGAGGGAAGAAATTCCATTACTAACTAGCATTGCAATACAGTGAGATGCACATCGTGATTAGCAACTCTACAGCTAACTGGCCTGACTTCTAGTGAACAAATTTCCAAAATGAACTGCCAATCACAGTTCAAATTCCCAAGTCTGAAAACATTTAAAATGTATCATGCAGAAATAACCTTGTGATGAGAGAATGCATAACAAAAAGAAGTTATGACATGGAGACAAAAAATAACAGAAAAACTCTAGATTTGGGAAAGCTGGCATATTGCCCATTTATAATAAGTCTTCTGATTCCAGTTTCAAAATGGGGACAGTCATGGACTTTAGGCAGTTTAAATAGAATTTTCAAAATCAGTTAAATGAAGAAATTAAAGGAAATACTATGGATACTTGATGAGAAAAGAGATACTAAAGAGATCTTAAGTTCTATGATTCTGTGATTCTGTGATTCTATGGTATATGATGATATCTGATGAGGAATTATATTTCTTCCATTAGAAAAAGTTAGAATCCCTATTCTCCTTTGAGGATAACTAAAGTGCATATGCTGATGAAATGTTCAAAGCAAATAGCTGGTTTTTGATATTTTGTAGACTCACCTGAGCTGCTTGATATAAGAGAGAAAGTCTGTGTTGTACAGGAGGATTTCCATCTACAGCCATTTCAATCAGACAGTAGCCTTCAGGACTGCTCACAGGCAACATATAACTGGAAGGAAATGGAAGGTATCATTACTATGTATGCTATTGACAGCAGAGTATCCAAACCTCACACAGCAAAGGCAAGGTGAAAAAGATGTTTCTGCCTCTGTAAAGAACGACAGTCTTTGGACACTAATAATTCCAGTTTCATGGCTACTTGGACTACCCAGGAGACAAAATATGCAAGTTTCTTCTAACATCCCTCTTTTATTTGCTTTCCTACTGATTTTGACTCTGGTGTTTGAAATGTATACAAAGAAGAAAGAAATCTTTACATATGTAAGTGGGTATTGATAAATTTTAAGTGCTAACTGTGGCTGACATATGGTCTTCCCAGTATAGAGGATGTTGGATGAGTAACATCAACGTTGAATGATGCTGTACTCCCTCAATGGAAATTTCCTTTTCCTGCCCTACAGGGGAAACAGAAATAGAAAAAGAAATGAAAGGCTGCATGCCTCTGAGCAGCAAGATTACACTGTGATACAGTTATCGCTACTTGGGAAGCATGTTGTTAATGTAAACTCTGGTACTGAGCTTCAGAGATAAAAATGAATATAAGGTTAAGGGAATTTGTAAAGTAAATACTAGCGAACATTCAATGAAACACTGAGAATTCTTCAGTGATGAGATCCTAAAAAAAATGCAATTTATAGTATCTGCAATAAAAATGCAATTCAAGATAATTTTCAAATATACTGGGTTTGTATTTAGAAAGGAAACTTGCATAAACATTATCACAACAGTGGCAGAATAAGAGAATAGTAGTGAATAGATTCTTTAAAACTGAGCTTTGCTAGTTTTGTAGAATGCTTCCCAATTCTATTTTGCCTCAGTTTCATTTTTCACAACCTTTATAGCAGAATGTGATGGACCTCCTTTTGGGAGGCATGCTGAGGTTTACTCACTACATGCACTTTGTACATGAAATCCTATTCAATCAAATCCATATATTTTGGTTTCCAGAGTAAGGCCTTTAACAAGAACAATGTTAAATTCTTGTGTGACATTTCACAAATGTTACACAAAATATTTTACAAGAGATTCTGAAAAAAACCCAAGCCACATACATAGACTGCCAAATTTTCTTTTTATTTTTTTTATTTGGACAAATAGTAAAGGAGAATTGAAGGAATCTCACAAACTATTTTGTGTTGGGATAGATTAAGTTTTATGTTAGGCAATAGACATATGAAAGAGTTAACATTTTTTAAAGCCCATTATGTCCTGAACACTAGAAGCATAGATTACTGTTCCTAAAAATGACCTCAGCACAGCCAAGCACAAATTTGTTTGTGAATAATCCTGAATAAACCACATCAAGACCTAGCATGCTCTCAAATGCCTCCCTTTTCATACACCATACCTTGCTGGTTGTGCACAGCTGCCATTGTATGATTTATCCCATATGATGTCTTGAGCTTTGCTTTTCTACTCTTGTGTCTATGGTCTTACTGTTTCATCCCGTCTGTAGATTCAGTACGAAATTTAGTCTCAGTTTGCACCTCCGAAGCTAGTGGGAACATTGTATTGACATAAATGGATATAGTATTGGGCCCCTAATGAATATTTATAGCGTTCACTGCAGTGCAGTGGTTTCTGAGTGAGTCTTATTTGCAGTATATCTGTATCAGCAGGTGATGCACCCATGTCAATAAATCCTACCTTTCCAATGGTTATATTGCTTCTGGTTCCAGAGTAAATTCAGTCAATATTAACTCATTGACTCTTCACTGTGCTCTGCTGCATGGGGTTGTAATGTGCTAAATTATTTCACTTTGCAAATATGCAACACTTTTCCTATTTTTGAGCCAGGAAGAACAATGTTTTTAATTTTGTTTTTAAAGACTGAGCTATTTGAATGGCATATTCCAATATGTGATTTAGACCTCTAGATATTGAATATGTTTGAAAAATGTTAATTTTTCTTTGCTATTTCAGATAAAAAAAAAAGAAAGGTCATGCTGTTTTATGTATATTTTAAGTTCCTTCTTGTGTAATCTAAAGTTAGCATAACATTCTGCTTTTGAGTGTAAGGAACAAGAAGCAATGTCTGCTGTTCTGAGGATCACTTAATTTTCACAATTCCATTATAAAATGTGAACTGAGTAAACAGAAGTTCCTCCTAAAAATAATGGGTATAATGAAAGATAGTTTTGTGATTGCCTTTTAGATACTTGGAATAAGGACAATTTTGGAGGAAGTACTTTCAGCTACTATGATTTGCAACCAATTCTTGATATATAAAATATACTTTGAATTTTATTTATTATTCTTACTCATATATCAGCTGCTGGGAATTGTCCAGGTAAATCACAGTGTATAAAGTTTAAACTTTCTCACATGAAAGAAAATCAGCTCATTTAGGATTTGCAGGGGGAAAAGCAACTCATAACCTTTTCTTGATGCTATCTACTGTGAGTGGATACTTTAGTATAGACTTAACATACTCCTGGCAAAGCCTAACCTCTGCCTTGTCCCCGCATTTTAGTAAGGTTTCTGAAGTCTGCATCTGCGGCAATTTCTAAATCAATTTATGGTTTAACCCCTTATATCACATATTATAATAGTCCAGCCCACTAAGAACAAAAGTTCAAGTGATGCAGAAAAGTTAGTAAAGAAAAATGTTATCTAACAGAAAAGAAAAGAACAATATGGTCTGTGCCAGTTTGATTATTTTCAAGGAATTAGCCATCCAAGCCAAATTCAGCATTGCAAACTTTCACTGCAAATGGCTGGCATTCACACATTCTCATTGTCTTGTACACATAATTTCTCATTTTGATTCTGTGCTAGGGAAAAAAAAAAGTGGAAGATTAAAAATAGATGCAATCAAAATAAGCCTTAAATATTACTTCAGGCTGACATGGTTTTTACTGCAGTATGTTTATGTAGACAAGCCCAAGTACCCTAAATTCATATAGATAATAACACAGTCATCCCTACACAGGCATACCTGGTGATCCATTCTGCCTTTAAAGAAATGTGTCAGAAAAAAAAAGAAAAAAAAATTACCAAAGATCCCCAGTCCCTATAAACAGCAGCTATTACCCAATGATTAGGATCATTAGGTCTCAACTCCACAAAGAAAATAAAGTCTTTCTTTTATTTTTAAGACATAACAATGAAATCTCAAATAAAAGAACTGATTTGTTTAATGTCAACCAGTAGATTATAGCGACTAATTTGTGAGGAAAAAACCCCTAGGCTATAAGCAGCAATGCACTGCCCTGTATATGGAGTGCACATTTGGAATGCTACCTACTTTCTTCAGCATTTGCACCTTTCTCTGCAAGGATTTCCAAGCAAGTAATACTAGAAATTCCTCTCTGTCTTGAGTCAGAAAGGAAAAACTGTCATTTGAAATGTGAACAAAATGAATATTTTTCATGCTTACAGTACCACAAAATTAGGACTCTTTGAATTTGCTAGATTACTTGAATATGTTTAGAATAGCTTTTAGAAAGAGGCAGAGCATGGAAAATTACCACCCAAAAAGACAGTTTTCTGAGAAAATTATGAAAATAATGAAAAATGGCAATTAAACCATAAATGCTGTCTCTATTTTTAGTATAGCATTTAAACCCACAAAGTGCTACAGTATAGACATATGCAAGACATAATTATACTAGTTTTTTAAAAAAATAACAGAAAAAAGAATGTACTTGAAATATTCTGTGACAGAAATGACCTGAACTAAAATATCGCTTCATATGGCTCTACAACTTGTTAATATTTTTCTGATAATCTAAGACTAAATTTGTCTTAATCTTGTAACTGGATAAATGCAGTTGTATTATTTCATGCATCTCATAGAAGATTGAAATCCATTATCCACATTAGAAAAGAGAAAATGGAACTAATGATTTATTCTCTTGACATTTTTTCTTTATTTTTCTAATTAACCTTATATTATGAGATGCTGACCTCACATTAAGAACACCTGAGATGAAATTGGCTAATCACTGACATCTTTAAATTTTGAAGTATTTTTAGTTCAGTTGTACTTTTTCACTCATTTGGATGCTGAAGGCATTTCAGTCCATCTGCCGCACATCTCAGTGGTGTATTTCAGTTGCATTCAAAGCCAGTGTATTTTTCCCTCCAGAGACAGCGACAGGAGAGAATGTAATGTGATTCCTACTGCAGGATTATTTTGTCAGGCACCAAAATTGTGATTCATGCACATCACACTCATAATGACATAAAAGGGATTTACAGGCCAGTAGAGAATTGAGTGTGTGGGGAGTAGATATAGGAAATGGGTGTGGGGTGGGGATCTAATGGAGTGTTAGGCACAATAATCTAAATAGGTCTAGAACCATGTGGAGACAAACTTGTTCCTGTAATGTACAGGCCTGGTGTAGTTGAATGTTTGTTTCCACAATTTGAAATAAGAAGAGGTTCAGCCTTCCTTTCTATGCTTGTCTTAGAATAACATGATTTTTTTCATAGCTGCTGTGGATTTTATATAAAGTAGTTAAGAACACGAATTAAAGGATTTTTTACAGCGGCTGTTTCTTTACAAAAGGCTCATGGACCTCAACAGATACAAAACAAAAGTTATAAAGAGTGATTATTCTTTATAACTAATTACATCTTGACTAATTATGTGTATGAACATTGAATTTCTATCAAAATGCAATGTTTACTTAATACACTTATACCTATGACATATACCTGTAGATATTAAGTATTGGATTCATTTCAGCCTGGAAGTGATATAGAAAGAAATCATCTTAACCTAACTAAGACTGAGGCATTTCTAAATCAAATGTAACCTGGTATAATCTTGCTCCAGCAAATGTTTTAGCTTAAATTATCACAGCTACTTCACCTGGAAATGTAATCATACTTTTTTTTTCTTGCAAGCTAGTCACCAGGTGGCACTAAAGGAGCACAGTAGAAAGAATGAAGGCAAAATTCATACTAATGTCTCTTCTAATCATTTGAGAGACTGACTTAAGCCCTAGTTGATAGCATGATTGCTTCAGCTTCCAGTTTATATCAAGGGAAACACAGTAAAGTGTCTTAAATTGATCACATATTTGACAATGTGGATGAAAATAGGTCCAGAGACTAGAACTTCTGGATGATTTTTAACTGCATTCATGCATTATAATTATCTAATGTAATCATGTAGAAATGGTGCATTAATGCTTATGTAAACATACTTAAGGAAATTTAGTTTATAGCAATTATGTTTTCTATATAGTGTTGAAGGTGCAGCCATATTTCTAATCCATTAAGGAGAGGCATAACAAAATTAAAATGTCAGATCGTCAGGTATAAAAAAAACACATCCATTTTAACAAGAAATAGCCTCTGTTCTTATCCACACTAAATTATTACGGTAAAGGATTTTTCTGAGCACAGATCTCTCACTACTAGCAAACCAGGATTTCCGGTCTTCTGGAAAATGATTAGAAAGTAGTTATATACTACTGTCTATTTTCTAATGCCACAATTGGAGGATTATATTTAGAACTATTTGTTATTTTCTTCACTACAAGCTGACAAACACTAGCCCAACTTAACAGCTCAACATAGGAAAAAATTCCAATAAAAATCCTCCTTACTGAAAAAAGTGTTGATATTAAAGACACAATATAAAATGACTCCTGAAAAACACTGAAACAGCGGATTCATCTACACCCTTGATTAACCAGAGCAGTTGTCAAGGGAACATCTAACCAGCTGTCAAGAAATACATGAGAATTTTCAAGAGCAGTGATTTTACTTTTGACTGAACACATTGAATTCACAAGTGTGAAAATCTGTACTGCGTCTTACAGTTTTAATAACCTCTTGGTACTTCTTTCTAAAATTCTTTCACTTACTACATTTTTTTCCTTAAAAAAAAAAAAATATATATATATATAAATCATTATTTAAGACATACTTATTCTTCCTAAAATTAAATTCAACATGCTGTTGTCATGGAAGCTTTCATGTGTCTACCTTATTTTATTTCAACAAGGTCAAATTTTGGTATTTCTTACCACTCTCAATTACAGCACTAAGAAGTGACAATTATAAAAACGAATGTTTCCTTTCGTGTCTGACATTTTATTTGAAATCAATGAAACATCTGTCATAACCTGAAGTATTCAACACAAATATCATGTTTTCTAGTTGCTGTTGAGCTGACTGAACTGTAAAAAGAAAAAAGAAGAAAAAAAAAGAAAAAAAGAAAAAAAAGTGTGTGAACTTTTGGAATGCATTTGGGGATGATAAACTCCAGCTGGTCCTGAATTTGTTCTAGACTTGCAGCTCGAGCCAGTTGCAGATAAATCTATGGGGCCTGATGGGCTTCATCCAGGGTACTGAAAGAACTGGATGATGTTATAGCAGGACCTCTTGCCATTATTTTATAATAGTCTTGGGAGTCTGGAGAGGTCCCAGTCAACTTGAAGCTGGCAAATGTCCCAATTTTCAAGAAAGAAAAGAAAGAAGACCCTGGTAATTGCATGCCTGTCAGTCTCACTTCAGTACCCGGTAAAATATGGAGAAGGTTATTCTGGGAATTATTGAAAAACACTTCAGAGACAATGGTCATAGCCAATAGTTCATGAGGGTAAAGTCCTTATGATAAGGTCACCCATCTAACTGACCAAGAAAGCCAATAGATATGGTGGCTTTGGATTTTAGCAAAGCTTTTGATGCTGTTTTTCACAGTCCAGCACACAGCTAGACAAGTTCGCAATATGTTGGGTGAGCAATTGGCTGATTGGTGGGGCTCAGAGACTTAGAATAAATGGGGTTACATCAGGCTGGAAGCCAGTCACCAGTGAGGTTCCCCTGGGCTCAATTTTAGGGACAATTCTCTTTAATGTTTTTATAAATTATTTGCATTCAGGAATCAAAGGTACATTAAGTAAGTTTGCCCATGATACTAAACTAGGAAGAGCTGTGGATTCCCTTGAGGGTAGTCTCTACTTACAGGGAGAGGCTTTATAGAGAAAGCTGGATAGACTAGAGAGCTGGGCAGCAACCAGCTGCATGAAATCTAACAGGAGGAAGTTCTGGATTCTCCATGTAGGATGGGACAATCCTGAGGGGCTGGGAACAGCCCTGCAAAAAGATCTAGGGTTTTGGGTTGATGGCAAGTTTAATATGAGTCAACAGTGTGCCCTGACAGCCAAAAGGGCCAACTGTGTATATAGTGCATATAGTGCAGTATATCTAGCCAGTTGAGGGAGGTGATTGTCCAACTCTACACTACATTGATGCGACCCCACCTTGAGTACTGTGTGCAGTTTTGGATGACTCAATGTAAGAAGGACATCAAACAATTAGAGTGTGTCCAGAGAGAAATGACCAAGACGGTGAAAAGTCTTGAGGGCAAGACTTATGAGGAGTGGCTGAGGTCTCAGTTTGTTCAGCTTGGAGAAGAGAAGGCTGAGGGGTGACCTCATTGCAGTCTACAGCTTCCTCAAGGCAGGCAGTGGAGTGGGAGGTGCTGATCTCCTCTCTCTTGTGGCCAGTGGTAGGACATGAGGAATTGAAATGAAGCTGGGTCAGGGGAAGTTCAGACTGGACATAATGAAAAGATTCTTTATTGGGAATGGTTGATCATTGGAATAAGGTCTCCAGGCAAGTGATCATGGCACCATGGCTGTCAGAGTTCAAGGAACATTTGGACAATGTTGTTAGTCAAATGGTTTAGTTTTAGGCAGTCCTACGAGGAGCAGGGAGTTGGGCTCAATGATCCTCATGGGTCCCTTTCAACTTGAGATATTCTGATTTTATGATTAATTGTCAGAGGTCTGGGTTTGGAGAAGAAAAGAAACCCTAACTATGAAAGGCTTTTCTGATGGGGCAGAAAATCTGACAGTTTTGCTGATGGTTTATTTTCAGTGTTTTCTTAATTGTTGTGTCCTAGAATATCTGGTATTTGTGTAATATTCAAAAGCTGTTCCTCACTATGTGAAGAAAAACAGTTAACAGTCTTTGGCAGCATGTGACTGAACATTATGCTCCCCATTATTGCTGACACCTTCCCATAACCACACATAGAAGACTGTTCCTCCTAACAATGCTAAAAAATGTTCAGCTATTTGTCCTTAAATTTCTCTTTCATTTCTTTATCAGTTTTAGTAGAATATGTAGGAAAATAAGAACTAAAAATACACAAAGGTGAATGAATTTCAGAGAGTGAGCCCTGAAAGATAACAAATTAGCATAGTAATGCACATGAATATTTCTGTGGGTCTAGCTTGCCTTATGAGTATAAGCAGTTGCTCTGACATATGTGTTTCCAATAATTAGGGTACTACGGCTAGGAGAGAAATTATATTGCTATCTATCTCTGTGCCTTATACAGCTTGGTGTGTTTCTACAGCATAGTGGGTCCTGCAGTACCACACGATTTTTGTTGATTCAAAAAGACATTAGATGTTCTGTTACTAGCTGCTGCAGAAAATGAAAAATATTTTAAATTGAATTGGAGTTTTCTCTTACCATTTTACATAGCGCCTTGTCTTCAGCCCAGTTTATCTCTGAGTGTCCCATATTGCATTGCTGCAAAATACTACTTATTATTTTCAGTGAAAAGAGTTGAAAAAAACTGCTCTAAAAACCCTGAAGTTTTTAGAGCATCAACCCAGTTACATCATAGTTTGACTTTGAGAGTCTTCAAAGCACTTCATTTTCTCTTTCTTCATTGTAGTTGCAAAGAAGGAAACATAAAAACGAACTACCTATTTGTTGCTTGAACACAGACACACAGTTTTATGGGAATACCAGGCTTAGGCACCACTTTTAACATCAATTGCCTTTTAAAGTGAATGTTTCTTATTTGCACTAGATTATAGATTTATTGATAGTGTTGTTTTATCTATAGAACACACTTGATTTTCTTCCAGACTTTTGGATTTATCTGTGGGAAATAACAAATACTTCCATCAACACATCAAAATCTATGAGAAAGTTTGAATTGAGTTGTACATATGATGTTTACACCAGAACTCCTGTGTAATACACAGAATGATTTGCACAATAATATCATACTTTTTTGTACTAAATGCATGCTGTTCCCCTATTCCGCCACTCAGCTTTTTTCCTTCTTTTAAAACATCTTCAAATTTACATGTCTAAGAGGGAAAACCAACAAGAAATGGTGAAACTTTATAGCTTTTCCCCATGCGATTTTGCATATTCCAGGAGGTCATAATTTTCTTAACAAAAATCTGATCATATTAATAAAAGTGCTGTTATGTTACCATGTCTAATCTCTCTCACAGATATTTTATACACTTTGCTATAAAGATAATGCAAAGTTTGGCATTAAAATTGTGCTAGTTGCCTCTTGTTTCTTAGTAGACTGCCAGCTAGCATAATTTGTTGTACATTTGGAGAATGCCATTCGTCAAAATTCTGACTTCAAAAGTGCCATCACTGTACTTGCTGGGTCTTCAGAGAACTGGCCAAATTCTAACAAAGTATAACACATATTAACAAACTTGCACTAACACAAGAGAGAAAATATGGCTAGCTCTTCCTCAGTTCTGATTAATTCAGGAAGAATAATAGCATTGTTACATGGCTCTCATATTAAAGTTGCTGACCATTCTCCCATCATACATATATCAAGCTATAAGAAATTAAGTATCCATAAGAGGGCAACACATCTTGGCTTTCCATTATTAATATGCTGTGAGAATATATTTTACATACTATCAAAATGAACCTGCTAAATTTAAAACCTGTTTATTATATGTGAGCTTCCATACTCCCCAGTTTTATTATGAAAAGATGTCAGTCTGACACTGATGTTTTACCATGGTTTTGTTGAACAGTACCTTTTCTGTTATGTTAAAAGGTATTTTTTTAAAAAGTTTATTTTTTCTATTCTTCCATTCCTGTGACATTTTCTTTGATTTAGAGATAAATTAATATAATAAAGGTTCACCAGAAACTGGCTTGATGCAAATCATCAGCTTTCATCCAGTTAGCTCTTAAGGGCATGTTTTGCTAGGCTTGTTGTCATGTCCTTTCTCATAATCTAGTATTAATTAATCTAGTATTAACATAATGAACACAGTGCTTAATATGGCATAATAATTATAAGGAAAATGTGCTTCACAGCAGATTTTGGAAGCTCCTAGGACTTGGAAACAGTTATACAGTTCCACAGGAAAGATCCTTAAGAGTACATGACAAGCTGAAAATAAGTCAACAAAGTCATCCTATTATAGAAAATGTAAGCACAATAATGGAATGTATAGATAGGTACAGAGACAGCAGACATGTAAAACATTTTTCTGCTTTCTTCCAAGGTAAGGCCAAAGAGTGATGCAGTATTTCTTAACAGCCCACTTTATTAATCAGCAGGAATATTGAGTAATCCTTTTATTGATCTCTGATCTTCTGTTCCCTTATTATCATCAGCATATATGGTATCTGCATTCCCTCATTTTGATTGTTGCCTGCTACATAAGGCATGCTAATAGCCTTCAAATGGTGCATCACATTGAAGAATATCTGAGACTATATATCAGTACTATGACTACACTGTAAAATGTCCCTTTTTTCTCTTTTGCTGTGGAGATACAAGTAGAATTGGATAGCCTAAGGAGAACAAATACATTTTATCTTGTCTAATATTCTCTACCATGCACAGAAGATGCAATTTCTGTACTTAATGTTGGCATACGCTTTTTCACACCTCATATAGAATCTTAAAAAAACCCAGAAATTCATGTTTCTGTGTAAGCACAGATGAAAATGGTAATATCTACCTAAGGTCAAACAGATGCTGCTTATGCTAGGTTCTACTTAGCTTGCTTTATGCCTCACTTACTCTAGCTCTGCCAGTCCAACAGTCAAGTATATGATCCTTTAGTAGATTGGTTAATGAGACTCTTTCTATTGCATATATCACCGAGCATACTACAGGCAGCATGCACCTAAGGATCATTTACTTCAAAGGAATGCTTTTCTTCAAGATATATGCTTCATGAATCATGACTTTAAAGATATCTGTTCTCAGTCTGGATCCTTAAAGGAAAGTGTAAATTCCGCCCTTAATCATATCTCTGCAGTTGCACTGACTTCACAGGGACTGCAGTGGTTTGAACACGTCAGTGCACTGTGACAACGGACTGAAAAAGTGTGACATCTTCATTTCACGCACACAAAAATGTGGATAACACAAACATACTGGAAAAATTAGTATTAACACTTATGCAGAGTTTTGAAGCTACAACAAAATTTAATATTTATCATCATTATGACAGTTATTGTCAGTTATCCATGATCATGATCATACTGGAAGAATAGATTGTTACAAAACTAGTTGTGACAGTAGCCACCAGCTCTTATGGAAACATTATGTGCTAATCTGAGTTTCAGGACAACATGTTCTTAAAAGATTGGAGAATATATACTCTTCCTGTGTTTATGTACTGACTATTCTCTGTTGGATCATAATTAGCTTCTTTGCATATTTTATGGGCTTTTTTTCTGTTAGATAAGTTCATGAAGCCACTAGTTTTTATTGCTGATAAAAACCCATTTTAAATCCAGTAATCAACCTTTAAGAACTGAATACTGTTGCTTTCTCCTGTTTCTGACAGTTTTGCCTGAGGTTGGTGTACTAACTGGTTATTTGCTGCACCTGAAGAAGTCTGTTTTAATTTTCATTATGGCTACTTTTAACTTTTCTTCTATTCTACATTAAACCAAAGAAAAAGACTTCTACTATCCTACTCTTTAGAGCTCGAGAGATGGATGTTCCTCAGGGAAAGTGCTTGGAATCTTTTGCACAGCTTGTTCTTACCTTCTAATCTTGCTTTTCTAATTCACTTATTTTTTAATATAGATGTAATTGCATTCAAACGATTATATAAACAAATATATAACAACAGAAAGGAAAGTTTTCTTTTTCCTTCAGCTAACAGCCTTCAGATATAGCCTATGCAAGACCTAATATAAACTGTAGAAGGAGTGGAAAAATGAGGGAAATTCAAATATAATTTTAACTGAAAGAATATTCTAATGTGAAAAGGGAGTAAATCCTTTTTCTGAATAGCCATTACATAATAGGTTTTGACCTATTCTTTTCTTAAATGGAGATGAACCCATTTCAGCAAACAAAATGATAAACAAGCTCCGTAACACAGATCTATTATCTCAAAAATCATACACTTTAGGGGAATTAAATTAGGTGATATTGTTAATTTAGCAAAAGTCATAATTGTAATCAAATGCAACAATGCAGTATTGTATTGATGAAGGGTGAGTTGTGAGACTTTTGCTAAACAATGAACAAACTGAAGCCTAAATTTGATTACATGAAGCAGTTGAACAATAACTTTACAAGAAGAATACAAAAGTATGAGACTTTACCAGTACAGACATATTTTATTCTCAAGAGAAACATGACTAGCTCTCCATCATTAGCCATATCGTTCTCTTTAGGTACAAAATCACTTGCAGTTACAATGATTTTGAACACCCTGAGAAAGTGTATTGGATCGTGCTTCTGAAAAAAGAACCCAAACCAGTATCAGTAGAAGTAGGTTATAAATCTATATAAGAAACATTCAGTATTATCTCCCAGTGAGCAAATTAACATATGGCAAAATATGAAATAGAGCACTCAGTAAAAATCTCAAATTTCAAAATCTATTTGGATACTGTGTACACAGTTGCATTACAAGCTATGATATTGCATCTTAAAACTCTTTGTTAAATCATGTATCTACTTACCAGCAAACTGAGTCTCATACATAGTGAAGTATTGATGAAAATAAAGGAAAATGGCAAATCAATGTATGCATGTAAAGAAGCAACGTTCCCATGAAATGCATATGAGATACAAAGATTTGAGAAAATACACATATACATAAACTTCTGACAACCCACATTTACCTACAGTATGGTTATAATAACAGTTTGCCTACAGTGCTGGGTTTTGTTTGTTTGTTTGTTTATTCATAAATTGTGCGTGTTAATATGGTTAAAACGAACAAAAAAAGGAATAAAGAAAAAGAATAATGTATCCAAAATACCATATTTTGAGGTGGGAAAATTACACTTAATAATAAAAAAGATAACTTCAAACAGATGTTGAGGATTCAATTGTTCTAACACCTCACCAACCAAATGCCTCAAAAATAGTTGGAAATGTGCTAACAAAGAGATCTAGTAGGTAATGTCTAACCAGTTACAGCCACCTTCCCTGAAAAGACCTATCACTCCCAGCAGCAGAGCAACTCTTCTGGAGTTATCAGGAGCATAGTATTGCACTAGAGTATAGGAATAAATGATTATGTTGAGCTGTCTTCAGATATAGTTTTCCATTTAGTGTCTCACATAAATCTGATCCTATGAATGAAAATTAGGAATCCAACTGACACACGAATAAAGCTGTATCAATGCAAAGTTGTACAGATAACAATGCAGTACTGCAATGACTTTCTATTGAGAATCTTCTGTTTTCTTACCTATTACAGACAGAAAAAATACAGTAACGAGTAACATATATTACTTCCATATAGCAGCACTAATTAATTTTCCTCTGTATACTCTAATGGTCTAAAATTGCTACCTCCCCTCTACATGGGAAAACTAAAGAGAAAAATTGGTTAAGTGATGTGGTTAATGAGAAACAGTCTCTTTAATTAGAATGCCAGGAGAAGAAACAATTTATGCACTTATACTGAATGTTCTGCGAAGACTCTAAAGCATAAAAACCTTCTATTGCCAACTAGCGTAAACCCTGAGGTTGATGCTGGCATTTTTGCTAGCACTCATAACCAAGAGACATCCTGCTGGTATTTTGGTTTTATGCATTCAAGTAGGAAAAAAATCCAACAAAAACCCAAACCGAAAAAAACAAATAAAAAATCCTGTGGTATTTTGATTTCAGACTCTTTAAGGCTCAGGTGTTCTAATCTTTTATAACCTTAAGTCTTTGGACCTTGCAGCTGCTCTCACACTGCTGTAATTGCAACTTAAGCAAACCTTATGTGCCTGTTTCTCATTCATTCAGACAGCCTATTCTTGGCCTCTGCTTATCACATTAAATAATTTGGTTCTTCACATTCTCAGAAGCATCTTAGTTGCAAAAAAGGAATAGGCAGACACCTAATATCTCTTATAATGCAGGAACAAGTGCTGAAGCACATATATCCTCTACTCAACTCTTCTATAAAGATCTAAGAATACCTAATTCAGTTGAATTACATTAAGGTCGACTGAAAAGGTGGCAAGAGAATGTGAGTCAGGGCATATGGAGTCCAGGAGAGCCTCTTAAAATAGGATATCAAATTTTCTACTGCTTAATTTGGAAAATTATTATTTTAATTTCATTCAAGGTGCAAATATATTTTTTTTTCTCTAAAGAATAGTTTTCTATGTATGACAAGAATCATCACTAACATTTTATCTGTGGTAAGCATTACTTCTTATGCTGTCATAAAGGGCCAAGCAGACCTGCAAAGTATACTGTAGAATGGTGATACATCAGCCCAGTAACTCAGATGAAACTGGGGATAAATAATTCATCTTTCTTAGTAAATTATAACAACATCCATGAGTGTTATCTCTGCATCTGCAGCCTCACCAAAATTTTCTCTTGTTTGACACCATCTGTAAGAAATAAGGTCTTTGTCATTATAATCCCTTCGGGCTCTCTTCAGTACATGTAAGAATAATTCTGATTTTGGATAAATGAAAGGTAGCAGTGCTACTAAAAGTGCTGGCCATATTATAAATGTACTTTGACAAAGTATGAGCAACTCACTTGAAGTCAATAATACAACTCAGAAACATTAAATGGCATACCTTCTTACCAGATTTATTGATTTGTGAAGCCTAACTGCCAAGCAATGTAATCAGTTAACTGAATTTTTAAAAAACTTGTTTTGTGACTGATACTTATTTCATTGAATGCACTAAGGAGAAGAATGGAGCAGATCTGTGCTTTCAGAATATATACATAAATACAGAATTGCATGAAACTTCACTGTTGTAGTCTGAACTGATTAAAGGTGTTCACTCACCTTTAATTGGACCAGGCTCATTTGGTATTTTAAAGCAGTCTGCTTATGGTAATACATACACTGTGTTTTTCGCTGTAATCGAAAAGCTATGAGCTTTACAACAACTATCTCAAAGAAATCAAGATTTTCATAGTATTTTCATATGTACTTTGTAGCTGAAGCTGTCTGAATTGCAGCATCCGGCATGAAGAGCCAAGAATATTTTGTTAAGCTATAACTAACTACTTTTAAATAAAAAAAAAGAGTCTGCTTTATGGTGATAAGTTTATTCACATTTTAGCTGCAATTTTCTTTAAATATACTCTTAAATATACATGAAAGTAAGGATCATAATGCTTATCCTCTATTTGAATATGAAAAGGCAAAATACAGATTATAAAGTCATTCAGAGGTGCTTCAAGAAAGACTATTTAAATACAAAAAAGTACATTTTCTAATGCGATAGAAATGTGCCACCTATTTTTTTCAGTCACTTTGATTAGTGATTTGAGCTGAAGCGTATTATTTGAAAAATAAATATTGCTCAAAATTCATGAATATTAACTCAAAAAAAGGAAAAATTAGGTAAATACGATGTTTAGAATGAATAAACGTATGTTCATAAGCCACATTTTATTAAATTTTCTGTTTTCTTTTTTTTTTTAAATAAGATAAATTACTTCCATCAAATTTCAGAAAGTATGAGATGCTCTTGGAAAAGAGCAATCTTATATGATATGATACTTCTTCATGTATAGAAAAAATCTTATGCAGAACAGCAGCTTTTTAACAAGATTATATTTTATGAAAGTAACTCATTAAGGAAATTATTAAAGTATAAACAAACGCAACAATAAGTGTTGCTGTGTATGTACAATCTGGTTTTCCGTAAAGATGAGGTGCTTTATTTCTTCATTTTGATGTCTACTTTTTCACTTAAATATTATGAATGCAAATACACACATACAAGAAAAAACTGAGATTAACTCTTTCATTTCAGAGAGATGCTCAGTTCTATTAACCATATGGATACTTTAGTTAAAAAAATCAAGTACTGAATAAAGATCTAGGTTATCAGAATAAACATTTCCAATTGAGAAAAATTAATTTCATATTATGCTGTCTCTGATCTGCAACAGTTTAGATTAAATACACAAATCCAATCAGATTAAGTTTAAATATCCTGTTCAATAATGTGAAACCACAAAGTTCCCACCTGGAAGTGTGAATTAATGCAGATTTTATTCCCACTGCAGGAGACTGCTTATGTAAACCAACCATGGTACTACAAAAACTTTGGTGGGAGAAAATATGCTCTGCAGACCCTAAAGGAATTACCACTAGTAGGTCCAACCTGTGCTTGGAAGTACTGCCTTATAGGAGGATGTACAGGAGCATTGATCATTCATTGTTGTAAGGTAGACCAAGTGTAATATTCCAGACTTGACCAGTCAGGACACAGTGTGGGCTAGCTGCTCCTTCAAGGCTGGGTTGTCAGGAGTCACAGGGTGTAACAGGGCAAGGACTGGCAGCCAGAGTCTTTCCTACCACCTCAGCCAGGAGCAGGGCAGCTCTAGAAATGATGAAGAGTTGTTTTCTTGTAAGAAAATCTGATAATAGCTCAAATGACCAAAATGGTGTAACCATCTGATTGGAAACCTATTTGATGCTGCACAACCCAAAGTTACCATTGTCTGAAGAGATGTAAGATGCCTGTACTATCCCCTTTACAGTGTTAGCCCTAATAAATAGCATTTTAAATGATACTTTACAGAGTCTGAGTGCCTTTCTTACTGGGATCATTTAGAAACAGCACCTCCTGGTGCAGAACAAGAGCCTGTGCTAAGTCCAGGATGGGAGGTCAGCCCATGGGTTGGTATTGAGGTTGGGACCTAAATTGGTGAGGTACATGGCCAAGAACAGGCACTGCTGGGGGAAGTGGGCGCAGCAGCAGAGCCTCAGCTGAAAGAAACACCTGACGGATAGGGATTACCACTGGCTGTGTTCATGTCGGGTGGCAAAGGTGTCCTCCAAGGTGTGGGCTCTGAGCCAGCCCTGGCAGCCAGGTGTATTCAGGGCCCTGCCAGGATGAGGGGGAGAATGGTGCACGGTCTCCCTGCTGCAGCAGTAGCATGGGCTGCAGATGTCATGTAACTGTAACAAGTTATTCCTGAGTGAGATGTCTATGTGTTGTGTTGTGAATAGGTACAGCTGTTGTTTAAGTAGTTCTTTGCTTGGTATTCTTGGCTTTCTAATTCTAATTGTTATTGGTTTCTTAGGTAATAAAATAAATTCTGAATTAAGTAACGTGTTGTCTCCTTTCCTGGCATAACTACATGTACACTTATCAATCAAAAACTTCAACATGAAATCTGGTGTGCAGTGCATTGGCAGAAGGCACTAAAGGTATGGGAAGCCACAAGCTGTTCCTTGTGTTTCAGCACTATGATTCCTTTCTTTTCCTCAGAAGGACCCAATGCACTACTTTATTATTTCTTTTGTCACAGTATTGAGCACTAAAGGATGCCACTAATAACTGACTGCCACCTAGACTATGCACTGCTGACCATCAAATTTTCCACTCACTTAGCTAATCTGGATATAAGGGTCTTATGGGAGGCAATGATGAAAGCTATATTGAAAGGACAGAAAGGACAGCAGTAGGTTAAAGCAAAGGTTTTTTAAATATTTTAATTGAATAGCAGTGTATTTTAGGAAAGACCTTTACCTATCGGACATAAGCTATTTTTTTAGATTATTTTAATCTTCAGTTATGCATCTCAGAACTTTGTGATTATTAATAAATTTTATAATAACAAGATCTCTGCAAATCTTTTATCACAGAGAAGGAGCTGAAGCAAAGATAGATGAGAAGTCTTGCCCAAGATCGTGTCCCTGGAATGCCAAGTATGTCAAGTAATGAGTGCAATTCCTGTGATTGTCATGGTTATATCCACTAAGTAATTGTTCCTATATGAAGTTACTAGACATTAAGAAGAATCAATCTAAACCCAACTTGCTTTTAAAGAACACACCCACTGAAACGATTACATTGCAGCAGTTAAATATTTTTCTGTCTTCGGTCAATATTAAGTGCTTTGCTTAATGATGAATCTGGAAAGCTTCTATTTACATCTGCCTCTCATTTGTGAACAGCAGGAGAAGAGTAGACAGGAAGACAGTGAGCAGCATTAGATCAGCTAATCCTACCACCGCTTTCAGTAAACAGCTATTGGATTGTTTTTCAAATTTTAAAAAAATTACAAGAATACACTACTGTCTGGTCAGGAAGGAAAAAATATAAACCCAAACACTTATGCCTGGCATGTGAACAGCTGGGTGCATGCTCATGATGATTCAACTATAATATGTGCTGCATATAATTAGATAAGCGGAATAAGTAATTTGGGGAATCTAGTATGGAAAATCTGCTGCATGATCAATTAACATTTTTTTCTTTCCATTGTCTTCTTTTATCACCCTTTTCTCATTGGAAGGATTGGAGGAGCAAAGGAAGTTGTCCTGGGTTCAGCAGTAGCAGTCATTTTTCTCCTTCTTAGTAGCTGGTGCAGTGCTGTGTTTCAGCTTGGGAGCAGCACTGGGAACACAACTTTCAGCCTGGGAACAGCACTGATAACACCAATGTTTTTAGTTGCTGCTCAGTAATGTTTACTCTGATCAAGGACTTTCTGAGTCTCATGCTCTGCCAGGGAAGAGGTGAAGACGGGAGGAAGCAGAGACAGAACACCTGACCCAAACTAACCAAAGAGGTATTCCATATCACAGCACATCATGCCCAGTATATAAACTGGGGGCAGTTACCCAGAAGGGCTAGATCACTGTTCGGGTCGGGCTGGGTATTGGTTGGCAGGTGATAAGTGGTTGTGTTCTCTTCCCGTGTTATTTCCCTTATCATTATTATTATTGGTGGTAGCAGCAGTGGTTTTGTGTTATACCTTAGTTACTGGACTGTTC
>JANHGB010012490.1:0-16707 GCA_026283785.1 Coracopsis vasa | reverse complement strand
TTTTTCATACATGCAGAAAGGAGGCAGAACTGTCAGAAAGAAGCTTCATGAAATTTTTAATTCATTTCCTACAAAATAGTCACAAGTATTTATATCAAAACATCAGGTAACTGCTGGAGTGCCTACATTTTTTCCACTCCGGTGTATCCCTCATACCTCTCTTGTGTCTGTCTTCCTCTGCACAATTTAGTTCTGTTTCCAAATCTTTATGCAAATTCTAACATAGTTAATGGGGTGGCTTGTTAATGACATGAAAGCAGGAATTCTGTTTGCTGTCTGGTCTCTTTGTCCCTGAAAGAGAAACTTTTCCCATGTGCTGTGCAGTTACAACAGTCCTCTAAAAGTCTGTGATTATTTTTTTTTACAGTTTCATAGAATCACAGAATAGTTAGGGCTGGAAAAGACCTTAAGATCATTCAGTTCCAACCCCCTGCCATCAACAGGGACACCACACACCAGATCATGCCATCCAAGACTCCATCCAGCCTGGCCTTGAACACTGCCAGGGATGGAGAATTTATAATATCTTTGGGCAACCTGTTATAGTGCCTCACCACTCTCACAGGAAAAAACTTCCTCCTCATATCTAACCTGAACTTCCCCTGTTTAAGTTTTAACCTATTAGCCCTTGTTCCATTGCTACAGTCTCTGCTGAAGCATCCCTCTCCAGCAACATTGTAGATCCCCTTCAGATATTGGAAGGCTGCCACAAGGTCTCCACGCAGTCTTCTCTTCTCCAGGCTGAACAGCCCCAACTTTCTCAGCCTATTTTCATTCGGGAGGTGCTCCAATCCACTGATCATCCTCGTGGCCTCATCTCGATTTGCTCCAACAACTCCATGTCCTTTATGGTTAAAAACAAGAGTCTACACAAATCTCATTAGCAATAAATCTCATATGGTTAAGCCAAGTCAGTTTCTATAGACAATATCTTGTCAAGTGTCACATATAGAACATCTCATTATTGCAGCTTTTAACTGTTACCCAGACGACAGATTACTAATTTTGTGTTGTCACCTGGTTGACTCCCACACATGCTGAATCATTACAAAAGCTGTCCCACAAGGCACCCTAAAGCATGGGCATGTGCTGTCACTGTCTCCTCTACTGGAAATTCATTGATCAGAGAAAATGGGTAGATCACTGAGCTCCAAGAAAAGAGAAATTAATTTTTACCAATGGATCAAACAAGAGATTCAGCTTTATTGAATTGTAATTATTTTTCCAATTTTGCTTTCACTTGTGCTTCCTTTTATATTAGATCCCACTTGCATGTAAATGAATGATGTTATGCAAGATAAATTCATTTGTTCATGTCAGGATGCGCTAAGAGCTGGCAGGGCATGTATCTCACCATCCTTGCCCCCAGCAAGTGAGTAGCACAGATTTGGAAATGCTAGCATATTCAACCAAAAGCCCAGACAAGATCATGCAAGTACAACATCATGCCACGAAGTCAATTCGCAGGTCAGAGTCCAGATCAACTGGGTCCATGGGCAGACACGGGAATGTTTGTGAGGGATGTGGACACAGGCATACCCCACAACACACTTTTGTCAAGGACTGGCAGGGATGAAACAGGGCTTCTGGGACCATTGTGCAAAGTCTGTGGGAGAAGGCCCTTAGTGAAGCTGATTAGTGACAGCAAGGGCTATTAGTACCCATTTGAATCTGGGTGATGATCTTTTACCTATATATTCATCTTGACCACTTTCTCACTGCTTTATCTAAATGACGGAATTCCTCAAATGACAAATTTTCTGAAACTCACCAGCATTTATATTGAAGAGGAAATCCTTTACGAGAGGCATCAGGCCTTACCCCTAACACATTTGAGCCCAATGTATTGGGCGTGTTTGACCTGGAGAAGACATGGTTCGGGAACCTAACAGCAGCTGTCCAGTAACAAAGAGAATGTTACCGAAAAGCAAAGGCACTGGACTACATTCCAGGAGAAGACAAATAATAGTCATAAATGAAAGTGATTTGATCCTAGTGGAATACAGGGAGAAGAATTCCTACTGTAAGGATAATTAAGCACTGGAATGGTTATATAATATTGTGTGGTCTCCATCCTTGGATATTTCCAAGTCCCATTCAGACAAAGCTTTGAGCATCCTTTGAGTTAACCATTCTTTGAGCACGGGGTTTGACAAGAGTCCTCCTGAGGTCCCTTAAAATCTGAGGGATACCATTGTCCTACACCATTCACATGGATGAATGTTGCTGGTTTTTTTGTTCTTTAGCTGGCTAAAATTCACCACTCTGAAACAGTTTTAACTTCATATTTCTTTGCTCTCTTCCCCTTATGCATAATCTCTTACATATGTTCCATACTAAATATAGGAGTTGAAGGAAAAGAAAAGAATGTGCACAGGGATTCAGGAGAAAGTGGGAACTACTACCAGGAGAAGAACTATGTTTAATATATCTTATATTTTACTATGTATATATATATAGTTTCACTAGCCAGCAAGTGAAGATGAAGGCTAATGAGGAAACCAACACCTAGGTAGAAAAATTCCTCCAGAACCAGACCTTACTCAATAGAGTAACAGAGCCTAATCAGAACTGAACCCTCAAACTATAGTTAATAAAATGCATTGTAGTTTTTCTGCTTCATAACATGTGAAATACCCCTACCTGTGCTTTCATGAATATGAAGTGTTCACACACAACATTGTCTCATAAATTTACAAACTGACCATTCTGGTGCTATCTACAGAGCAGAGCAGTGCCAGGAAGAACAAAAATGATCTCTTCGAATATGTATTCTTTTGGCCATTATGCAACTTATCTATTAATTATGATGCATTTAAGCTATGATTAAAAGAAATTACCAATGCAAATCATCATTCACTGCACAGTTCTGACTTCTGAATGGAGAGCCTCACAAATTTGTGAATACAGGTGGAGAGTCTTACCTTTGTCTTCTGGATTTCTTTCCAGTTATTATTCCATCATCTAGACTGTAAAATCTTTGCTCTAAAGGCAAAATCACGTGCCAAGTCCAAATATCTCTCTTCCCTCCTCTTACTCCTGTCTGTCCCTCACAATCTATTAATCTGGTCTGGTTTATTTACATTGCAAATCATTTAGAGAGTGAAAACAGCAAGGAAAATGAGCAATCCTTGCCTGGAGGGCTTGACAGTGCTCCTATGAGTGATGCATGAGCAGGCAGGAGGTTTCTGAAGGGTGTATGGCATATCAAAGATTTCTTTTCTCAGCAGCAAGATAGCACTCATTATCAAAAGACACATGAAACAAAGACCGCTTCACATTTGTGCCGTTAGGCAGATGAATCCAACCAGTTACTCTACTCATTCTTCAAGATTAAAGGGAAATATGATAATATAAAAAGACGATAATGTGTATCCTTTCATGAAGATCTGACTATGGGTGTATAGCACATTTTGCAAAGACTTTTATAGATGATTGTTTGTTTAGGTCGCTATAAAATTTCCCAAAATTAAGAAATGGTAAAGTAGCATATGCAAGAACTCAGCAATAACTTTGTGCTAGAACTATGCTTGAATATCTTCAGAATCCACATTTGATAAACCAATGATGTAAGATTGAAATCATCATTGAAGAAGCTATGTGTCATTATATATTACCTATTTGTGGTCTTTACATAAGATAATAGGACCCTGTATTTTGAAAAGCAAGTGTCAAGCGGACCTGAGATTTGTATGATCATAGCCCAGAGTTCCATAACTTTCCATGAAATATCATATTGCATTTTATGCTGTTTACTTTAGAGAAAGCCTCAGCTTTTTCTAACTTCTGGTACCTTTGATGCCATGATTTCTGAAAGATGCATTGCTATTCAGTGATGCAGTCTAAAGTCCAGCAGACACCTTTTCCTTCTTATCCCTATATACCTCACCTTTTTGACTCATGTAAGCAGTTTACAGGTTAACATATGGCTTTTATGGCATGTTTAACTTTTTTAATGTGCAGAATCAAGCCTTTTGCATATTTAAATATAAATCCATGCTTTATTTCTTATCGATCAGCTTAATGATCAAAACAAGAATTAATGGCATTTTCTAGTTCCCTCATTAAGCTCACCAAGGGCATTGCCACTCTGCCTACCATGTCTGGGAATTTCAGGTAGTCCCACTGAATTATGGAACACAGCTGGAATCTACTTAGCTTCTAACATCAGTAAAGACAGTTCTGGCCAAAGAAATGCAATTGCGCACAGATTTCTACAAAGAATGAATTGATTTCTTCTTTAAAGTAACTTATGAAATTTCACCCAGACTCTTTCCTATCCATAACTGGGGCATGCAGTTACTGCCTAGCTCTGTTCTCCTCCCTTACCTTATTCAGTGTTACTTAACAAAGAAACACTTGGTAAGGCAGCAATTGCTGCATGTCTCTGAATTCTGTAGATGTCAATTTATGTATGTATGTATGCATGTATGTATGTATGTATGTATCTATCTATCTGTCTGTCTATCTATCTATCTATTTTGCTAGTGTGATAGAATTTGTCTAGGCATTTTAATTAAAAACGTGTAATATATTGTAATCACTACTGTTTATCTGACTAAGTAAGGAGTGAAAACGAGCAAGTGTTATTCATGTGATTGTCTTTGTTTTGGTATATTTACACACCAGTAAAAATTTATTTCAATTTATATTATTAACTAATGAGTAATAATCATTAATTTCTAGTAAGATTGGGCATGTGCTTGGATTATTTCTTTCTTTAAATCTCTAACCCCTGGAAGCCCTCAAATTCTGGAGTAAAATCAGTAAAAGCTTTTTTTTCTGTCATGATCCAAGTACAACAAAGAAAGCAAAACCATTACCCATGCTTTTTCTATACATATTATACACTTTATTGGAACATAGCACTGTAATTAGGCCAGTCATATATCTGGAATTCATAAAAATTTATCTTAATTGAAAGTCTTCTGTTTAGGTTCACTTGTTTTGGCATTGAAAATATGAGTAAGAAAGTCACAGAAGCTGTGACTTTCAAAAGATCCAAGAACTGGCCTAGTCTGTTCACTTCAATGTCAGCAGGATGGTTCTTATTGATTTCAACAAAAGGTGAATTGAATTAGTGCTGACTACTCCCCCAAAAAGCAATGTAGTGTCATCTTTTGTTTTGGTTTGGTTATTTCAGCAAAACAGCAAAGCTGATGGCACATTTTGGACTCTGCATACCAAATTTCACATATGAAGTACAGTCTACTGTGCTTCAGTTCTACAGTTTGCTATATTTTGTTTCTGATCAAAAATATGCACTTCTAAAATAAATAAAAAATAATTACAATTAAAGAAAATAGAAGATATTTTGTTGGAATGGTGAAAAAAAGCATAACAAACCATGAAAGAATATTACATGCAGTAGATGTGTTTACCACCAGGTATGCAGTCTTGTATTAAACTCTCCAGATACATTTTATGTGGGTGGCAATACAATGGAGCAGATTTGATGAAATGAAACTTTCTCTGAGAAGTGGGAGTGGAAGTTCTGATCTAATCCATTGAACAAAACAAAGACGTCTTTTCCAAATCAGGTATCTAAAATCTGATATGACAGGTAAAGTTCTCTTGAACTTATTTTAAAAACAGCACCCATTTTCTTTGTCTGATAGGAAAAGTTCTGTGATTTATCAGCCAAGACTCTGCCACAATTTTAGACTACATTTCTTGCCTTATCTGACAATACTATAATACGACTATACTGATATGAAAGTCTTATGATAGATCTAGTGTATTTTTAGTTTCTGCTTATGGAAATGAAATACACATTCAAGACGATGATGCACAATATATTTAATGAACTATATAAACTCTCAACGTTGATGAAACAGTATTGGCTAGTTTGTCAAAGGATCTGAACAGGAATGTATGGTGCGCTCAATATACAGACATTAGTACCATTTTTTCCATGTAAATTAAAAGCAAATGCATAGAGTGTCTATTGCAATAATGACAGAATCTTCTATTTTTGACATTTAATGTCTCAAAAGAATCATGCTTCAGCTTCTTCATCAGCAGTTCTGTGGCAGCAAGCTAAAAGGAAATGCAAGGATGGAGGCAGATACCTCAAGCATATTGTGTTTAGACAAACTGATCATAATATTCACTATGAAAAGCTAATTTGTGGAATGTTGCTTTGCAGTCAATCATTAATCATGGAAATATTAACAGAAATCTCAGAACTTGTGGGTAACAAGAGGGAAAAAAAAAAGCAACTACCAAAAGCCCAGAATTTTGCTGGTTCAAGTGTGTTTTCATTCATTCTAATGAACCAAAACAGCCTCACCCACACAGTGTAATTAAAGGAGGATGGGAGGTGATGATAGAGTGAATCGAGCTCACTTGGTCGTAAGAACACTGGAGAATTACTGTGAGCAGCCAATATGAGACCAGGCCAGGAAATGGAAGGAGTGCTATCTAAACTTTTAGTTGCAAAGCTGAGCTTGCAAAATGAATTGTTAAAGACTAAAGGCAGCTTTTCAAGTCTGATGTAAAAACATAGCATCTGCTGTACTGAGAAGTTTAATTTTCAAACCCTGCTATAGCTTCATTTTATATTTTTTATTGTTGGATTGGGGGAACAATGAGATTTCAAGAGCAGCATGTAAGAGAGCAGGAGGATTGCCCTATGCGATCTCCAGCAGTCCCCTTCAATCTCAAGTATTCTGTGATTCTGTGATCTAACCCTTTAAACTTCAGGACGGACTTTAAAACATGAATCTTACAATGACAAACATGAACTTTACAATTATTTCAGCCATAATAATTTAGAAATCTTCCTAAATATATAACAATATTTGATTTTCATATTTTCAGGCTTTTCATCTAATAGCAAATATTTTCATAACCAGTGCTTACACACAGTCACAGCTTGTCTTTCTTCCTATTCTCTGTGCCTAAATGTGAGTTTTGAATGCTGATTAAATATTCATTTTTTCAACAGAAGAAACTTTTTAATAGATTGTTGTTGTGGAGCAGTTTTCAGATATTGCCATGAGGAGGGGGGAGAGCGAAAAGAGCAACATTCCACAACTGTAGAATATCCATGAGTACTTTTGTAAGTGTTGCTCATGTTTTCATCTATTTAAATTCCACTTTGGTCGCTCATAATCCTGTAAAGGCACTTTACCTTGAAAAAAGGTTATCTGAAAGCCTACACAAATAAAACATGCAATAAAAAGGAATGAGGAAACAACAGAAGAGGTTTATTGAGAGAAGTGGAGCAATCTATAAGGAGTTGGTGTAAAGATGCTGTGGAAATTGCGGGGTGGGCATACAATGCTCATGCTTCTGCTGCATCTCATTTTCATTTTGTTTTTAAAGATGACCTGTAAGATATATGCTTGGAAATAGAGTATCTATAATAACATTCCAAAGAGACTCACTAACCAAACACACAATTCTACATCATGATTATAGAGTTAGCTATGACCATCTGTTTCAGATTCCTTCAAAACTGAAAAAGGAAAAAATATAATGAACAGAAAAGGGTGTGTTGAGAAAAGGTGGGAGAGTCACAAGCATCATCTGTGACAGTTTCTGCTTTGGAAAATATATGTGCTGGTTGATCAGAGTCTTCTGTATAATGTTGAATAAGAATCAGTTATTTATATGTTCAAAATTACAGAAAAAAAGTCACATATGAAAATTGATTGTTTAGAGAGTTACACACTTTACACTTCTGATTTTTAATCCCTCTATTGGCACTTATCTTCTGTGAGATGCTAAACTCTTCCTTGATTCAAGCCCAGTTTGAATGGAGTTTGGGCAACATAGTCTGGTGTGAGGTGTCCCTGCCCATGGGAGGGGGGTTGGAACTAATTGATCTTAAAGTCTTTTCCAACAAAAATTTCTATGACTCTATGATTCTGTGATTCTATGACCTCACCCCAGTTCCCAGAAAGCTAAAATAGGCAACTGTCCACTTATGTGGCTTAATTCTGTGTTAGCTTTTGTGGTCTTAGTTTTCTTGGGTTTTGTAAAATTGCACCAAAAGTGAAATTGGTTCAATATCTGTAAATGCACATAAAAATAAAAATAGGCATACATTGTGATTAGTGGAACAGGAGCAATTAGTACAGAAAATCTTTTTTTTTCCCCTTCCAGTTGTATCTTGATTCAAATACTACCTGATCAGTTTACAGATAAATATGGTACAGAAAACATACGTGCTGTTCAGCGAAATAGTTCATTCCTACAATATGGTATGCATTGCACCAACAAAAGTGCATCCTGTGTGTTAGAGGCCATAAATACTACTGTCAAGTGAAAATAAACACTATCAAAAATTATCAGTTTGGTTCTTTGAAGTCGTACTGTGCTCTCTTCTCTATTCCTGCTAGAATCACTTTGCACCAGATTAAACCAGACAAACCAACCTAATATTTCATCACTGTTCTCATTAGACTGTCAAATGCTTTTCTTCCCCCAAATTTCTTTTCCTATGAAACCTGATTACAAGATAAATGTATAAATAAAAGCTTTTTTTTTTTTAAATTTCTTAATGTGCTCTCTACTCAAAACTTCTTCAGATAGGTCATAACAGGTGATTGATATTGGTCTTATCACCTTGGGATCAACTTGATGTCATATACAGCTCCCACTTTATCCCACTCATTATGTTCTGGAGTACAAGAATGCTGCTGTGTTGTTCTGCTGGAAGTATAAAGGGGGGAAAAAGAAAGACATAGGAAAGTCTGTAAGTATTTACTTAGATTGATCAAAGAACAGAAAGCAAGGCAGCTCTTATGGATGTGAGACAGCCACAAACTAAAACAGAAAAATCAAAACCAGTGATGATGTTAAGAAAATGTAACAGGGTTTTTTATTTTTCTAATGAAAAGAGCATTTTAAGAATCAATAGCTCTTCCAAAAGCTGAAGCATTCCTTGTGGCAGGTTTATCTACAAAAATTGCAAAGAATCCTTGCTTTATAGATCGGATCCACCTCCTCTATCTTTAGACATCTACACTATAGATACTTGCATCTGAATTTCTTGCCTTAATTTGAACTACTGGAGTGAAATAGGAATGACTCATTTGAGTTAACTTTGTTTTCTACTTTGAGATGGTTTCTACTTAAATTTCATAGTTTTTCCTCCATTGAATCAAAAGACATCCTAGGATGAATAACCCAATGTACATACTCCAGATGTGCAAAGTTAGGTGAATTGAGTCCCCACCTAACTGAGTAAACTTCACTTATTTAACACAAGGTTGTCCAGAATCTAGGCTTGTTGCCTAGGATTTCGGTGTCAATGGAGAAGGTGAAAGGTATTTTTCAACAAGTTATTCTTCCAACTTCTCTTAAGTTCTCAACTCTTCTGAAGGTGCCTAACTCTCTCCACTAGCTATAGAGGTGTGAAAAAGGAGACTGCAGGCTGGACATCAAACACTTAGGTGATTAAGATCAGGGTAGCATCCACTTTTGCTTTCTCATCAGGAAATTATAAGATGGGTTGTGTTGGAAGGGACCTTAAAATCATCTAATTCCAATCTCCCTGCCACAAACAGGGACTCCTTCCAGAAGATCAAATTGTTCCAAACCACTATCCAACCTGGCTTTGAGCACTGCCAGGAATGGGGCAGCCACAGCTTCTTTGGCAACCTGTGCCAATGTCTTACCACCCCCAGAGTGAAGAATTTCTTCTTAATGCCCAATCTAAATCTAAACTCTCTTTAATGTTTTAAAACCTTTCCCCCTTGTCCTACCACTACATGCCTGTCACTACATGACTAATAACAGACAAGGATTTAGAGCTGCAAATAATCTCTCTAAAAAATATTAGGTTTTTAAAATAAGGTTTTTTACTTAGTTTTATTTGGGGTTCCTCCATGATAAAGGCATTTATACTGAGTCAGATGACTGTTACTGTGTTGTGGTTTAAGCCCAGTCAGCCATGTTGCTCACTGGCTCCCCCTACCCCCTTCTTCCCCCTGCTCCTGGATGGATGGGGAAGAGAATCGAAAGAATGTAACTTCCATAGGTTGAGATAAGAACCGTCCAGTAACTAAGGTATAACACAAATCACTACTGATACCACCAATAATAATAATGATAAGGGAAATAACAAGGGAAGAAGATACAAGTGCTCACCACCCGCCAACCAATACCCAGCCTGACGGAGCAGTGATCTCACCCTTCCAGGTAACTCCCTCAGTTTATATACTGGGCATGACGTGCTGTGGTATGGAATACCTTTTTGGTTAGTTTGGGTCAGGTGTCCTGTCTTTGCTTCTTCCGGTCTTCCCCTCTTCCCAGCTTCCCTTTCTCTCTGGCAGAGCATGAGACTCAGAAAGTCCTTGGTCAGAGTAAACATTACTGAGCAGTGACTAAAAACATCGGTGTTATCAGCGCTGTTCCCAGGCTGAAAGTCAAAAACACAGCACTGTACCAGCTACTAAGAAGGAGAAAATGACTGCTACTGCTGAACCCAGGACATACTGCTACTATAATTTGAAAGTAAAAAACACTAAGCAAAGCATTGAGGAGAAGTATCATAAAATCACAGAGCAGTTAAGGCTGACAGGAACCTCTGGAGATCATCTACTCCAAAACCTTGATCAGCACAAGGTCAAATAGAGTATGTTGCTCAAGATGAAAAATAAAGACCAGAGAACCATGCTGCAAATTACAGAAATCCTCCTTTATGATTGGAGAGTTGGCCAGCAATGCTACCTGTGACATACGTTTGTTTATCCTGTGTTCAGTCTGGTAATAAAGCAGTGTGTCCAGAATGGGAGGACTGCCCTAAGGTGGTGTTCACCCTTATGTTTTTGATGGAGAATGACAACAACATCACTGAAGACTTAATTGGTTTTGACACAATGTAACCATCACTACATCTGATTATGTTGTAAGGCCAAATAAACTCTATTGTCTGCGTTCTTGAAAGCTTAATGAACTCTGTTTTAAATTATATGAAAGCCCTCAGCAGGTGAACATAGATATAAGTCAGTTGTAATGAAAGAATATATAACCTTTTCAATATCTGAATATCAACCTTTCTTTTTCCTTTATCCATGATCCACAGAGAACTGAAACCCACTGGGAAGGTGCCTTGAAGTGTGATATGCAACTGTCACATTAATTAGAAACTGAGCTTCAAAATACTCCTTGCTGAACCCAAACAAGTCTAAACAGTTTGTTTGGTTTTGTGCTCCTAAAGCGTGTCAGGATGCTTCTGGTTTCATTCAAAAGGGAAAGAAGAGATGTTAATTACATGTCTTTTTGTATCTGTTGATATCAAAAAGATGTGAAGCAATCCTGAAAATATTATTAGACCTGTGGCAGACAGAATTATACTCTTTTTATCTGTTGGAAGGCTGTCATGTAGGGGGAAAAAGTAGTTTCTTTTAATAATTTTTCTTATTAATTTGGTCTACCTGGAATATTTTGTGATCAATATAATTTTCCTATTGCTCAGCATGTCACACTTGCGTAATGGTTATAGCGCCAAGATTTCAGCCCTGAAGAAGTGAGTAACCTTTGTTTTATAGAAACATCAGATATTTCAGGTTTCAGATTCATAGAATGATACCATAGAATGATTAATGTTGGAAGGAACCTTGAAAATCATCTAGTTTTAATTCTGGAGTAATATGCCCAGTTAAAAATTGTAGAGGTTTTCATGATGTACTCCCTCTTTGCTATTTATTTTTGTTTCATTTGTTTGTGTAGGTTTCTTTTCCTTTAGAAATCTCCCCATAGAAGGAAAGAAGGAATCCACTGGCTAATTTCAAACTTCATTTTACTTTCAGACATACTGATGTGACCCACATGATGAAAACAAAGTCAGACTGCAACTCTAAATCAATAATGTTTTCTATTTAATGTGTTCTTCCTGTCCTCTTGCTCTGCTGTATGTATAAAACAAACTTCAATACATGAACTGCGGAGTTTTTGATTTTTAACTACAGCATTTTATAATCTACTATTGCTGCTCTTGCGGAAAGTCTAATGCATCATAACATACATATTCATGTATATATGAATATATATGTATGCATGTTCATGAACAAACTCAAATACCTTGTTCTCCCTGCTCACGTTTCTCTGTAAAACTCTGCTTGTTGTGAAACATCTGTGTATAAAATTTAAATTCATATGATCTGTTTCAAACATATCTAATATGATGCCTTTTGCAGCTGCCATCTGTCATGCAACAACAAAAGTGGTTTTTTCCCCCCCAACAGAAAGAAAAAACATGCATAATATCAACAAGGCTCTTTTAAAAATGTTAAAAGATCCACAGTAAACACATTCAATAGGAGTCTCAAAGGAGGTATGATTCTTCCCCAATCTCCATATAAAAAGGCTTTTAAAGTTTACCAACATTTGATTTGAATTATTTAGCTTAAACTAAACTGATACATTATTCATGTTAAGTGAAGCACATAAATAATGCCAATTTTATCTCCAAAACTGTTTTAAAAGCTAAATGGAATGTAGCTTGCAATTTATAGCTGAGGCTTTACCAAGCAAAACTGTGCAAGAAACTTCTGACCAGTTCAGCAGAAAATGAGTTGACAAGTTATCATATGTGAAGGTGACTGCTAAATATATCCCCTGTACATTAAATATAGCCATCTCAAAAATGCAGCCTTTGAGCACACATATCCAGAAGTACACACACTGTCTCATCAACAAGTTCTGCAGCCTGAAGTAATAGATGAGTTACATGCAAGGACTTCAATGTCATTGAACCATTTTCAGCAGGTTTGGTAAGTTCTGGTCTTTGTCACCATCTTTTAAACTACTTATAAGTATAACCATAATTCATGAAAGCATGTAAGAGATACTGTTATCCCTGAAGTACTAAACATGAACAGGATTGGGTAGCTTATTAATGAGGAAATAATTCTAAAGGTAGAAAATGAGAGTTCTTCATATTAACATGTAGTATGGATTAAGGAATTAATACCTATCTTGAGCCTTCAAGCCAAAATCTCAGAACTAGATACTGTTATTTAAAACTAATCCAGCTCTTACATAGGGCAGCATTCAACTATGCTAGCAGTTGAATCAGTAGACATTGTCTACTTCAATTTCTTTATGTGCAAAATCAGGGAATATTACCTCTTCAGTGCTGTTGTGAAGCAATAAAGTTACCACTAACCGATGCTGTTGCTATTTCTGTTTTAGCTGGTTTCCTATTGGCCAGATCAATTGATTTCATTTGTGCATTTTAGATAGTTTCCTCAGAATTACCTAAACAAAAGTCGTAGTTGTTTCCTTAATTTACAGTCCCTAAAGACTCATCAATTGCCCTTTTAGCCTCTTCTTTCCTTTTGTCCCTATTTGATTACTAGCACTGACAAAGATGGTAAGGAACTATCTAACTCATCATTTCACTGCATAGAGTACTGTATTTTTACCCCCTTTTCTTGCTCTGACAGAACATTCAGATGTGTCTGTTGTCTCCAAATTTCTTTCCTTTTGTCTTCTCTCATGCTGTGGTGATGATTTGTGTGATAAGAATTCAATACCCTTTTCCCCTTATCACCTGTGCTAAGCAAAATTTTTCCTTCACAAACTTTTCTAGTCCCTCATGAAAGGCCCTATTCATCAACACACTGAAGTATGAAGTTAAGCAGGTGTTTAATTACATATCTGATATAAAGTATATTTGCCATTTCTCTATTGTGCTTCTGTAACTAGTTGTAATTCCCAATCCATTGATTTACTGAACCTTGGCGTGATGGTCATTTAATTGCGAATTCTGTTCATGCATTTAATCTTTAAGTGGTCCAATCCATACAAAATAAAATTAATTCCAAACATTCACAAGAAATAGAAAACAATACAAACCTCTTCCAAATTTTACATGAGATACATTGGCAAGTTCCATATAAACATAAACATGCAGTCTCGTACACACTTGCTTATCTGGACACTGTTACATACTGGATAAACAATTCAGTGCCTTGAAAGAAGGACTGTTCCTGTACTATTGCCCAACTGCAAGGATGAAGCAGCAGCACCGTGATATGAAAGCGTGTACTTTCATAACTTTCACTATGATTTTATATTTTCACAAGCTTGAGTAGCTCTGATCCAGATAATTCAGTAGTCAAAATAATTCTGGAATTCCAGGAATGTTTTCCAGGCATTAAGTCTAAACATATTGCAGCTTGCTTAACTATTTCTCTCTGCTTACGGAAAATGAGCTTGTAAATATCAAGAATTTGTTCCCCAGAAAATATTTGAAAACATATTGGCCATTCTGACAAGAAACAGCACTACCACATGTAGGCTGGATCCAGCATAATGCAGCAGGGACAAACAAAGCTTTTGGCAGATCATTATTAAAGGACGACTGATCCTGTGAAGACCATGAGAACACGACCGATCCTGTGAAGACCATGAGAACAATCTGGGGGCATTTCTGTTACAGAAGACGTCTTGGATGCTAAATTTAGGTTGTATGGACAAAGGCTTAAAAGCTGTCCTTCTCTGTCTCCTCTTTCTCCTTGTCTTTCTTTTTTCTTTCTCTTTCTTTCATTCTTGCTTTCTCTTTTGCTTTTGGATTTGCTACCTTCTTTTATTCTCTTTTACTTCCTTCTCCTCCTTCTCCTTCCTTTCTTCCTTCCTTCGTTCTTTCCTACTTCTTTCCTTCTTTCCTTTCTTTCTTTTCTTCCTTCTTTCCTCCCTTCCTTCCTTCCTTCCTTCCTTCCTTCCTTCCTTCCTTCTTTCCTTCCTTCCTTCCTTCCTTCCTTCCTTCCTTCCCTCCTTCCTTTCCTTTTTTCCTTTCCTTTTTTCGTTCCTTCCTTTCCTTTTTTCTTTCTTTCTTTTTTTTTCTTTTTTCCTTCCTTCCTTCCTTTCCTTTTTTCCTTCTTTCTTTTTTTTCCTTTTTTCCTTCCTTCCTTTCCTTTTTTCCTTCCTTCCTTTCCTTTTTTCCTTCCTTCCTTCCTTTCTTTCCTTCTTTCCTTCTTTTCTTCTGTTGTTCAGGTGACCAGTGAGCCTTTATCAATGGAAATGTCACCAAAACTGGTTCATAGCCATCAAAAGTTCTCCTTTAGTCCATCTGATGTTGTCCAACACCACCATGATTGGTTTCAAATGGATGTGCCTGTTGTACTGTAGAGGTGGTGATTCTGGTTCTTCCTCCTGAGCCATGTGGTGGGAAGGGGCCCAGGCACAGAGCCATGTTTGGAAAAGAGGGTCTAAAAATGTGGTGTGGCCTTGAGCCCTGACCCACACCAGCTGCCTTGCAGGGGCTGGTCCCCACCAAGAGCATCCTCCATAGGATGCTGCAGAGAGCATTTGCTTATGTGTTCCCACTCAGCATCAAGGTCTGTCCATGGGCTGCCTGGAAAAAGCCTCTGACCCTCATTCACTCTCTTCTTCTGAGGAAGACAGCTCAGATCTCTTCTGAAGAGGGCGGCAACTCCCTTTCAGCAGCTGGCCCTCTGTCTGGAGGTGGTGCCACCAGAGTGATGAGTACTGCTGCACTTCAAAGAGCATAAACCCCAGGATGGCTGCCTTGGTGGCCCAGCCCCTGGGCTGTCCCACTGGTTCTTGTGTCACAGAAAGGTGGCTGCTGCTGCAGGACATGGCAGCAGGGTGCAGGGCTGTGCCACCCGTTACCTCCATCCAAGGATGGAGACCTTGCATTGGGCTAGGTTGATGAGTGATGAAGCAACAGTGAGCCTCGTGGCATGAGGTGTTCATGGAAATGTGTGTTGCTAAGCAAAAAGGATATTGTGCTTTGTACCAATTAGAGCATTTTTAGCTTGTGAATTGCATGCTTCAAGGAGAGCTGTAACTGAGTCTTGGAGCTGCAAATACATGGTCTTGAGGCCAAGGATAAGCTGGAGTCATCCTGCCAGGGAGAAGGTGTTTGTGTGTTTGTGACAATGGGCCACTTGGTGTTCTTAGCAAGGGCTCCTCAAGTCTGGCTGGGCTTTGGACAAGAGCTTTCACCATGCTGGCAAATCTCTGCCTTGTTGCTCCACACCCCAGCAGCACAGGGTAACGCCTGGGCAAAACCCAATTTCTTCCCCTTATTTGCTTCTACAACCTCTCTGGGATTTTTTCTGAGACTCACTGAAAGCCATGACAAATCTTCTGTCCCCTTCGAGGAGGGCAGTGCCAGCCAGGAACATCTTAGGAAGTGAAAAACACTCTGTCGAAAATCAAGTTCAAAAAGGTCATGATTAGTTACTTTTCTGCCATGTGCATGTATAATAATGAACATTGGGAGTGAGGCCATGTTAGTCCTAATTACAGCTCTTTAAATATTTATATAGCTTAATCTGTTCACCTTGCTCTTTGGCATGGTCCAACATATCTGTAAGGTTGACCTTTCCAGCTCAGCCTCATTTGTATACTTTACAGGCCTCTGGATAGCTATTACTTTGCTTTATTCGAGAGAGGGAAAATGCATTACACCAGAAAAGTAAACCCCACGTAATAAGGGTACAATATTAAATAAAACCAAGAGGATAGAATCACAGTCTCCTCTCTCAGAGTAATTTATGCAAATTCTTAACTAATGCAATACCAGATTTCAAGAAAATTAGTCACCAGATATGTGCTGAAGAATCAGCTGAGACAACTGCACTTACAGAATTATAGAATCATAGAATAGTTAGGGCTGGAAAGGAGCTTAAGATCATCAAGCTCCACCCCCCCTGCCATGGGCAGGAACACCTCACACTAAACCATGTCACCCAAGGCTCTGTCCAACCTGGCCTTGAA
>JANHGB010012488.1:4812-25238 GCA_026283785.1 Coracopsis vasa | reverse complement strand
CAAAATAGTTTGGATAGTGCCTTCATTTTTATGAAGAGAATACCTCACATACCCTTACAGTTTCAGGTGATGTGTAGGCTGTAGTCTTTGAAGATGTATATTGTGTTGCATGTCCAATGGCAATATTCTTTCTTAGCCTTATCATTGGTGTTATTCTCCATTGTATCAATAGTGCCACTCTTTCTTAACTCCACCAATGGTGTTATTCTTTTGTGAGATATATGCAGCTTTTTTTCTTTTCTTAGGTTGAAGGTTGGACCTCCCAAACCTTCACACAAGGTATTTGAACTGTGGCTATACCCTATAGATCTTAGATTTTCGAAGTTCAGCAAACATGTTCTTTCACATGTTTTCAAGCAAATTATGTTTATTCTTTTATAGCCATAGGAATAAACATAACTGTGTCCTCACACAGCATTCATGTCTCTTGAAGTTGAGCGCTGTTTTGGCCTGCTGTTAAGACCTAGGAGAGGGATCATTTCTTCACTTGCTGTTGTATGCTTTCATTTTATGAACAATGTATGTCCTGAGCAAGGATTTTCTCTGCAACAAGAAGCAGGGAGATGACTCTATTACATGTATAAAATACTGGACTTCTATTCATATAGACAATAGCTGTTTCTGTGAACTTGTGAGAAAATACCTTTCCATGGCAATATTAAAGTTCTGTTGAAGTCTGAACGTAGCAGCATTCTTCAGTTTGCCAGTTTACTAGGATCCACGTCAGGCCATCTTGACTTCTGTTCTGGGGTTTGTGACAGTGTGATGCTGAGTTACTCTCCCATGCTGGGCTGCCAGTTTTGATTCTGGAAAGGATTCTCGATCCCCAGGGTACACCATCATTGGTCCTTACTGGAATAGAGCCGACAGTCAACAATCTACGGACTGGTCTAGGATCTCATAGAGCCATTTTACAGTGAGCTTATCAGCATGCAGCTGGTTTTCTTTGGCCTTATCACTCTGCCGCTTTTCCTGAATGCACACCCTTATTCTCAGTAGAAAGGAACTTTATTGATTCATTATTATTTCACAAAGAATAGAAGTATGAATTGTACCAAAGGAAGGGTGAAATGTTTACCACTGTGCTGGAAATCTGAGCCACTTTGCTTAATAATCTTGATAACAGTGCAAGTTTGTAATATCATTAAATCATTTCTGGTTGGGTAGGAACACGCTGTTAGGCTAACACTGGTATCTCATGTGGTCTCACTGACTTGTAACTTTTAGTTTAATAAGTTCCTGATAACAGTATTAATTATCAGTGATAGACTGACAGTTTTACCACTCCTTAACAGAGAGAATTCAAGAGTATTTTGATATCTGACAGACTCCTATAGGCCTCGTCTTTCTTTGGGGGTAACACTTCTGGTTGCACTAATTCTGGAAATAATTGTTATATGTTTAAAGCAGCAGGAAATTTTAAGGGCAGACCTGCAGAAGGCACAGTAACATTTAAAAATAGATTTCCTAATGCAGGTGTGTCTGATAATTCTCAACTTTTTACATATGTGCTGTTCTTCCTCACAGTTAGATTGCAAAATCTGTGGGATTCTCTAATTTGTGCAGGGCTGAGCACATGCTCATTTATGAGAATGTAACAATTGTATAACTTTTTGTAATTTTGCATGCTGTTGAATCTGCAGCAGTAAATTCATATTGTGTTTAGGCATTCAGTTCAGGTGCCATCCATTTAGAAGTGAGATTGTGCTACCCTTCCTTCCTAGACCTCGAAAAGAGAAGACACTAGCAAGCCAGGATCTGAGAGGTAGGGCCAGCTTTCCAGGACATGATGTTCTGTGGTAAAAACAAATCAAAGAATTCTCCCAGATGTCCCAACAGGAACCCAGAATTACTCAAGGTCTGTTAACAATGGGACCGTGTGAGTCATCTCAAATCTAGAACTGGGAAAAAAAAATCTTTTAGGGTTGAAAGCAGGTTAGAGGATACTTATTTACAGGATGAAATACTCAGTTCTTTGTTGAATTATGTCAGCAGTTTGAAGAATAATTACCTACTCCCCTCTTTGTACTCGTTCCAACCTCAGAATGTGAAAAATAACTTCAATCCTCACCTTTTTTTTTTTTTTTTTTGTGGTGGAAAGGATGAAGTCATCTTTTTGGTATGTGGCTTTGTCCAGAGGGAGTGGGTAGCTAAACAGGTCTTTTTTTCCCTTCCCTGCGCCCCCCCAACCATTTCCAAGGCCTGTTGAATTGTGCTGCCGCATGCTTAGGAGTCAGAAAGCTGCAGTGTCTTTCCTAGTTAAAACAGACTTCCATTATTTATTTGTGCATTCAATCCTTTTTATGAAGAAAAAGCTCCATACCAACTTGTGTGTGGTAAAGGTACCCAATGCATCTTTTCATCTTCTGTTGATGGATAGTCTCTGTATTATCTGTGTGCTCTTTCCTAGACACTGAAGGGGAGTCTCTTCAGTCGTTGCTTTCAGAATGGGATAATCCTGTTTTTGTTCCCTGCCCAGAGGTAAGCGTTATCTCACATCTCATGCTAAAATAGCAGTTGTTTTAGCCTTCTGTTATATTCTGACATGGGGATCAAAATTGCAGATATTGTAATTGTTGCATATAAGTCATTCAGTGATATCTTAGACTATAGACCTTCTGGTTATGTTTTTATAGACTGTTTATATGTAAGTCATTGTTCTGATTTATTCAAAGTGAGAGAAGCAGATATAAAGCTAATCTTTTGCCTTATGTCATTTCAAACACAAAACATTATTGTAAGCTGTCTTTCCTGCTACAGAGATAATAATCTTAAAATTAAAAGTTTTTGAATGGCAAAATTGCAATATAGTGTCTGTCCTCTTTGTGGACAGAGCTTTCTCATCTGGGATGCAATGAGTCTTAAAAGTGCATTTTAGTATAGTTGTTTTTATAGCTTGGCAGGATTATAGCATGTGAGAGGGACACAATGTTGGAGCTTTTACAAAAACTTCCTTTGTTGTCATGAGGCAGCATTATCTTCAATCATCATGTTGTGTGTGTGTAAACATACGTATGTAACCATGTCCACCTGCAAACAATAGGGACGGAGTAGCAAACCACCTGCTGGTGAGTTTCTGAAAAGTAGCCGTTCTGTTCAGTTGTTGCTGTGACGTGTACTCTGACTCATTTCAGGGTAATACATCTTTGTACTGCAATCCATTGAGACCCCATGTAAGTTGAGAATTAACTTCAGCTTTTCTGATAAGTACTTGAAATCAGCTGGATGCATTGAAGTTAGTAGGTAATATCCAGGTGGAAAGGTATATGGGGATAGAAACAGGAATTGCTGAATGTTATCTTTAGCTAGTGATTTCTTGTGGAAGCTTGGTTTGGCAAAATTCAGTTATTTCCAGTTTTTCTTAAAGCTGGTTTGTTTGGGGTATTTTGTGTTTGTCTGGGGGTTTTACAAAATCCTTTATAGCTTGCTTGATCCATAATTCTGTTTTTACAGATAGCCGTTGATGTGACCAGCAGTCAGGCTGACAATCTGGCTGTGAAAATTCACAACATCTTATATCCTTATCGTTTCACCAAAGACATGGTTCATTCAATGCAGGTACAATATGATCTATTGCTACTTTTCACCTGCAAATTCCCACTCAGGAAATGTGATTTACTAATGTTTCTGACTGGTGGGAAAGAAGTATCCAGGGAAATAGTATCCTTAATTTTCACAAGCACAAATGGCAATTTTGGTTGCTGTGTGATAACAGCAGACACATATGTCATGTCAGATCTTAGTATCATCTCATGGTTGATCACTTGCTATCTGCAAGTGACTCTAAAATTCCTTGACTGTATGGTTAAAAATCAAATCAAGAGGCAGCCCTGTTACCGCTGCTTAAAAACAATGTTTAACTAAATGATATTTCAGTGGGCAGGTTTTTATATTTAATGTAGGCATTTGCATAGTTTGTATTCTTCTGAAATCTCTCTTCCGTATCCTTCACTTTTATTGACCTTAGAAATCTAATTCTTCAGCAGAGTGATTTCAGAAGCAAATCCCAGATTTCATGGAAAGACTTGAAATTCTACTTTAAGATTTTTGTGTGCCCTCAAAAGTGATTCTTAAAAATGGCACCAGACTATCAAGTTTAACTGTTTTAAGTGCTTCTTTATAAAATGTTTTAAATGTTAGCTTAAAAGCTAATGTAAATGTATAGCTTCAACTTACATTCTTTGATGGTGCCTGGATGGAAATGCTGAAGTGGATTCTTCCCGTCTTGCATCCCAATGACAGAACGCCTGAAGGCCCAGTCGGCATTATTCTCTTGCAGTCAGGCTGCTGACCATGAGATTGCAGGTTCTGACTATGTGGGGTATGGTAGTGTTGATTACCAGGGTGAACAAGGATCCAAATGATTCCCTTACTTATGTTGTGTGTGCAAGAATAATAGGAATAAATAACGTTATTACAGTAAAGAGATTATGTTTCACAAAGACAGAAGAGGAAAGCTAGAAAATAGAAGGTACCATTTTTCTGTGCACTCCTAATAAGAACTGTTTTTTGAAACTTACTGAGTGGTTCTGTGATTAACTTTACTTTGTGTAATGTTTTCCTTTGTATGTTTTTAAGAAGGTAAAGCTAGAAGAAATTACCACTTCCCTTCTCTGAAGAAGCTAAATACTGCCTCCAATACCATATAGCAATTTTGAGAATCTCTCAAAAGACCAAAAGCAAAAAATGTTGCATGATGCTACAGGAAAAGAATAAAAAGAATCATTAGTATCTTCCATCCCTGCAAAGAAATAGGATCATCTATTCATTTTTACCTAGAAGGTGAACAATGCACATGTTGTGAGACAGAGAATTCAGAGTGAGCTCTAGCTATGTGACTCAAGGAGAAATTCCTCCCACATCTGTTGATTTAAATCTAGCAATAAGATACTGAAAGCGGTGTGCATCCCTGCTCAGTATTCCCTGTAGCTCTGGTTTATTTCTGGTGCTTGAAGGGAAGGAGGAATCAAGTCACGGGCAAATTCTACATCAGAAAATGAGGGGGGTTAAAAAACACTTCCTGGCTCCTACAGATGATTAGTCCAAGTCCTTAAAGACATATCAGGTTAAAAAGGTTGTTTACATTCTTTTTTGGTGGTACCAACAAATCAGATACTCAGAGTCGTTTTGCGCAGCTTTAACTGCCAGCTCAAGGAGCCTTCTACGTGACCATTTAATCTGTTCTGTGAATTTCCAGCTCTACCTTAGAATGATTAGAGCTCTTTTGTTTATGATTCCCGTCAGGGAAAAAAAAAAAATAAAAATCCAAAATGATTTTATTGGATATTTTGAAGCTTTCTCTTATTTCCAGACTAAACTGTTTCATTACCAGTTTATGGTCATTTGACTGTCTGCCAGTATTGTCTTTTAACTTAAATAATTACTGCCTTTTCCATATTTGCCCCCCACTGTTTATAAAGAATAATTAGATACCTTCTCAGTCTCAATTTTGCTAGGCCAAATTCTTTAAGCCTTTGTGATTTGAAAAGCTGTGGTTTCCACTCTCCTAATCCTATCAGCTCTTCGTTGCACTTCATCCATTTTGATTGTCGTCTTCTTTTGTTTACCTTCATTTAAAAAATAAAGTTTACCACTGAGTAATAATTTTTCTGAGTATCTTACAGGTTCTTCAGCAAGTGGACAATAAATTTATCGCTTGTTTAATCAACACTAGAAAGGAAATGGATAAAAAGGCAGGTGAGAGTGGTTATTGACATGAAGTTGAGGTTTCTGTCAAGTGCAGTTAGACTGTAGAGAGAGCCCTGTCCTTGTTTCTATTCTCGTCTTGCCTTGGGATGATATTATAAGTAGAGAAAATGTTAGTCTTCATTTGAAATTTCCTGGATCTTCTTTATCTTTATTTTGGACATTGTTGAATGTTCCTAATGCCTTCAGATTAGTGTTATAAAAATAGATTGTACCTAAATTATGGATATCTTTCAGACTGTTCACAGTATCTGGACATATTCATTGTTGAAGCTTACTGAAGCTGTACGAAAAAGGCATTCAAAACCAGTAGGTTTTGTAACATTTTTAAAGATTGTATTAAACAGACCCGTTTGTGGGTAACCTCAGGTCTCGTTCTGAAGTTAGATGAACATGCTAATAGACAAGAGTTCCTGACTCAATATAATTACCTTAATTTAACTGCCAGTTTGGATCACTACATTTCTGTTCTGTAGTGAGTGACTTTATGTTCTGCCAACACAGCTTCCTCCTCACTTTATTTCTGGAAAACTGGCTGATAGTTATCTTCTAAATGTGGCCTCTAGGGAGCAGTTACTCTTCCTGACCTGTGCAGTTGTCTGGTACGAAGTTGCCTATTTCTCATCTGTTGTGGTACGTTTTTAGATGGAAACCTCTTGATTTTGGTGGACCAACATGCAGCTCATGAACGAATCCGCTTGGAGCAGCTTATTGCAGGTGAGGATTCAGATCGTCTTAGGAAAAAAAGATAATCAGTGCATATGAGCCGTCTGGAATATATGGAACCAATAGGATATTCATTTGTCATCTTTATCCTGATCCCTAGGAGCGTGCAGACATTCAGTATCTGTAGCAGTTATAGTATTGGCAGCTGAGGATTGTTACAGTGTTTCCAGAATTAGAAGATACCCTTCCTACCCACAGAACTATCAATCTAAAATAGTCCTGACGTAATGAAAGAGCAGGAAGACTGATAGGAAAAACAATGAAGAGGAAATAGAGCAACATCAATAAGATTATGTGGTTATGCTGTGAAGAATAAGACATGGTATGCAGAGTAAAGAGCATAGTTCATTTGGTTCCTTTTAGCTGAATACTGTGCTCAAAGCCTAAAATTTCCACAATCTGAAACTGTTTGCAAAGGGATAATAGTCTTCTCTGTGAGCTCATTAGCCATTGGTTTCAGTGTTAAAAAGCACAATAGTCATCCATCAAGTACTTAAAAATCATTGACCTTCTCTTTCATCAACAAATAGTGCACAGTTCCTGCAGAGAGGGTTCCAAGAATTCTGCTCTTTTTGGTCAGGTACTGAAAAAAAGTTAAAGACTGAAGGGAGAAATGCTTAATGAATAGTATTTTAATGCCATTTATATTGGACTTTTCTGTGGAAAAATTGCTCTCTGTGAGTTGGACTAAATATATCAGTAGGTTTTTTGCTATTTAGGGTCACTCTTTTTTGGAACTGGTGGGAAAAAACAAAGTGGCATTAACCAACCGTTCCCCAGAGACTAGATGTCTAGTTTGTGACATTCCCAGTCCTCCGCAAGTTTCAGGAGGCATTCTGTGGTCACTTTTTAATCCAAACAGAATTACTGCCAAACCGTAGGGTCATTAAGGGTAATGCCTTCGTAAATATTCTAAGAGGGGATACTTCTAAATGATGCATTCACAGATTCCTATGAGAAGGAAGCTGCAGCATGTGGCAAGAAGAAATTACTGTCTTCCTCCATCTCTCCCCCTTTGGAGATCAAAGTTACAGAAGAACAAAGAAGAGTTCTACGGTTAGTAATGGCCAGTGGCTCTAAACTTTTGGGGATGGTCTCTTGACCAGGAAGATCTCTATATATTGCTAAGTTAACATAAAGCTAAGGAAAGAAGCTGTTGACTTTTTCCTGAGCTGAGACCAGTTAGCTGTATATGTGCTGGGGAAAATAGATGTGCTTCTCAGGCATATTGTTACAACATCTCATGAAAAAACCATGTGGTTGTGCCATTTCTGTACCTCAATATGCTGTGGTTTCCCTGGGAAAGGAAGCCTTCACATGTGGGCCAGAAGAGGGCCAAAGCTGTCTCAAATAGATGCTGCTGTCTGGGGCTCAGGACTTGGGAGTGTACACTGGAATGCAGTGCCCATAGTGTCAATCTAGTCACTGATTTAACAGGCACTGTTTGAAAAAAGAAGGATGGGCTATGGAAAGTTTGTATTGTGAATCCTTCAAAAATGCATTCCTTAATCCTAGGTACCTGCCAAGAGTAACTAATGAACACTGTTTCTCAAATGTTTCAGAAGGGTGGCCTAGCAACTATTAAGATACTTAACTTTTGTACTGAAAGAGTTTAGATACAGTTTGTTGTTGGACTATGGCAGACCTATTGGATGCTAATCAAACTTTTTTCCAAAAACCCCTGTGTCATCTGCCACATGCAGAGGTTTTTTTCCCTTGCATTATTCTTCATTTTCAGGTGAGGCTCTATCTTAATGTTCACAGGACTACGTCATTATTCTAAACCTGCTCTTGTTTGTTATGCCTGTGCAAACTCAGCAGCCTTTAAGTCACTCCTTGTTAAGATTGTTGCCTGTTACAGGGATACACTTGTTTGTGTAAAGCCTTTTTTGTGTGTATTCCAATCATAACAGTATCACTGCTGTATCTATTTGGTATATTTGTGTGAGAGTGACCAATACCAGAAATTCCAAAGGAAAGTGTAAAGCACTAATGTGGTCCACCTGCCCTAGGGAAAAATGTATGAATGTAACCATTGCTGTTCATAGTAATATTTGAATGCCTTTGTTGTTCCCACCTCTTAAAGATGTTCTTGCTAACATCACAAAATTTGTAATGCCTCTTGTTCATGAATTATTTTTGCACTCATCTTTGAATGTCTCATTTCTGATATCTATGCTTCAGACTGGATGGCCAAAGTTTAATTCAGTATACCAAGTGAGGGTATCCCATTGATTTGCACCAGAGCTTTGCAGTTGTGCCCGTATTTTCTGTCTATAATATCAACACCTGATATTTTGACTGCTTTTTTGGCTACTGCTGCTTGCATGAACTGCTTGTTTATTGAATGGTCATGACAATTATAGAGTTGTCTTCTTTTAATTATTATTATTATTGCTGTTTATATAGAAGCCAACAAAATACACAAAGAAATCAAATTATTCCTAATAGTTTACATTTATTTGCCGTCGGGAGCAGTGAATTCAGTTTTTCTGTTTTTCATTATAGCTTTTTCATTCGTTCTACTGATTTCCTTCACCATTTTTCTACTTGTTTTATGTTCTGATTGAGTTCAATGTTGGCTTTAGTCTCAGCTGACCTAAGTAATTTTCTGCTTGACCATGTCCCTTCTTTTCCACATCATTAATAAACAATTAGGAAGATACAGATCAGGACTCATGTCATGTTGAACACTGACCACCTGTTGCCAGCATACCTTTTCTTCTGTAATCTCATGGCAAATGTTACTTCTCTATCCATGACAACTTTTTGCATTTGCATTTCTAGCCACTTTTAAGAGGTCTTTATTTGAAAGACCAAATAGTTTCTGTGAGCTAGTTTTCTTCATCAGCCAAGTCACAAACATACTACGAAAATCAGTACGATACAGAAAATGAGAGGCATGGATTTCTTTTAAGGACGCTGCTTAAGTTATTCAGCACAGTGGATGCCACTTGTGATTTTCAGTTATCATCCAAGGTGACGCAAGAGGATTACTGGTGCTCCCATATACTGATGCTGGCTTACTGGTGCTTTTAATGTGCTGCTCTTCAATTTGTCAGTGGTTATTGGCAGCTCATCTCTTTGCAATCACTCTGTGAGACTCTCCTTACTAAAAAGTTATGAAATACTGTGTAAAAATAGGAATTCTGTTATTGTGTTGGCAGGGCATGATTGTATTCTGTGATAAAGTTGGATGTCATGAGATAAATTAACTTCCCCAAAAGACCTTTCTCTTCATCTGTACTTGCTGTTTAATAGGTCAGCTGGACCTCTGGTTCACCTGCAGCTTTGCTTCTGTTATTTGTCTGCTAAGCATTGTAGTAATGCATTGTTCTGGTGCTTCTCTTGAACTTCCTTTCTTTAACCCCTTAAAAAGAAAAAAAAAGCCTGTTTGACTTGAATGGCTGCTTGGATTCTGGTATTTCACCATGATGGGCTTTTTCTGCCTTTCTCTGCTCTTGCTGAGGGCTCTACATTTCTTCTTTTTTGGATGGAATTGCACAAGTCATCTCCATATGGAGGCTAATAATTGTATTATTCTCATGACTGACTTTAGTAAGTGTAGATTAGCTTCTTTTTTATTTAACGAATCTGTTCTCTGAAATTGACCTTCAGCACCTTCAATTTAAGTGACTATTCCCTGAGTTAATAAACTATGTAGTGTTACAGTTGTTTTCATTTTGAAGGCAAGTTCTCATCTGACTGTGAAGTCCTGTGTTTGTGTGTATTTTTCCATCCACAGGATGACATGTCAGGTTAAGTAAAGGTCGTTCTTTCCTGGATTCTCTTTGCTTAATGGGATGTAAAGTTCATTAAACCATCATAAATTTCTTACAATATTTTATTTCATTGTAAGAATTTGTTATTGAATTGATGAAAGAATTTGTTATTGATGTCAGCTGAAATCACAACTTTTTAGGTTAGACTTAAAGGAATCTTTTTGCTGTATAATTTCAGTGTCTGGAATGTTTGTGTGTTGAACCAGACCCCTCGTGCATCTTTAGAAAAGATAGATTTATAAATTTAGACATAAAGTTTCTCTTCACATAACACAGGAACTCTTAGATCTTGTGGTTGTGGAATATGAAATATTACAGTTGACTGGAGTGAAAAAATGTGGCTGCATGTAGGCTAAAAGGGCAAAATTACTAGGAACCTCATGATGCATGGATTTTGAGATTGGAAACTGTTATAAGAAGAAACATGTATGTGGACTACAGAAATACTTATGTATGCCATGGAGACAGAGCTGCTGTGGTTGATGTCTCATTCCTGATTTTTTTTTACTCAGGTGCTGCTACAAAAATTTGGAGGACTTGGGTCTTGAATTATCATTTCCTGAGACCAACAGGTCCTCGATTCTAGTAAGGAAAGTGCCACTGTGTTTTATAGAAAGAGAAGCCAATGAATTACGACGGAAAAGACAACCTGTCACTAAAAGCATTGTAGAGGTCAGTTGTTGATACGAGTGAAATTGTGTTACTGAGTCTTGTTCTGTATTAATGGTCCAGGGTATTAGAGTATCTCTGTTATGAGGGAGACAATGGATGAAGTCCCTTGGCAAATGTGGGTGCCATCCCTTTTAGGTAGCTAAACAGTCCCTCAGCTGAAATCCCTGAACTGTAAAGAAGTAATAGGAAGCTGTTTCAGACTTGGACTGGTGGAGAAGCTAAGAAAAAGAGTATGTAGTACAGATGTTCCAACAGTTTACAGCTCATGAATGCTTGAATGAACAGTGTAATGATTAATATTGCTGATACAGAAATGTTGTTTGTTAGGGTTTAAAGTTGTTTTCCTGAAATATCTACATTCATAGTGCAGCTTTCTAAAAGCTCTGTTCCAGATGTTCTGAAGTTGGAGGAAGAAACTGCTGAACTGATTACTTGCAGTTTCCACTACAAACAGTTCTCCACAATCAGAACTGCTTCAAGGACTGATTAAAATTGTTTCTGGAGTACCATAATCAGCCACCAAGCTGAGCCATTGTGAACCAGGCCAGTCTTGCCATACATCTCTTTTAATATGAAAAGAAGAAACAAGAGAAGATGCTTCATCTGATGACATTTTCTTTTCCAACCTTGTTACAATTGGGAAGAACTCAAAATGCACTCTTTTGGTGTGATTTGGGAGCCAAGAGCACTAAAAGTGGTGGAGGAGGGGATCAGGTCTGTGCCTCACGAGCATTCATTCTTAGCTGATGCCTCAAGATCTCATGAGCATTTTGGCAGATCTATTCCGCAGTCTGTTTTATTTTAATTAGGACTAGTAGGACATATTCATGATTGATTATGAATTCATTGCATTTTAGACACCAGAAATTAGATCCATATAGACTATTATCCAAAGGAGAAAGTGCAGCTATTCAAAGATAACAAATTCATGGCATAAGAGTTCCATTATACCCATTCTACAGATAGGAAACTTGTGCAGAGAGGAACCAAGTGATTAGTGTAAAGTCTGATACGATACTTGTGAGAGGTCAGGACTTGCACCTAGATCTTTCACACTGTGGTCACTGTACTCTCAACAGCATATTTTTTCCTGGTTCTGGCAGCTACACAGTAAATTACACACAGATGAGGACAAAGCAGGGTATGGGCAATGAAAGAGAGAAATAGCAACTGATGATACTACTTTTTTCTTTCCAGGAGCTTATTCAAGAGCAGGTTGAGGTGAGTTGCCATTCTCTTCTCAAGTTGACTATAATAATGCAAAGTTTACTGCATGAACCAAAGGGACCAAGTGTGTTAAGACTCAAATGAGAGAGATGGAATCCACTAGCTTTTCCTTAATTTTAGTTTCCTTTGTGTTACAGTTCTTCCTTTTTCTTATATTAAATGGAAAGTAAGATGATGTTCCCTTACTACTTTTAGCTAGTGCAGAGCACAGGAGGAAGAACACGAGGGACACTGCCTCTGACGTTTCTGAAGGTGTTAGCTTCCCAGGCCTGTCATGGTAGGGAAACTATACTTTTCTTCTCTTTTTTTCTTTTAACCCTTTTTTTCTCTACACAACATCCTCCCTGGGGAAGTGGTTTCAAATGTGTTTGCAGGATTTTCAGGATTACAGACTGTGTAGGTATGTCTACATAGTGATGAAGAGATAACGGTATGGTCAGCACTGTGAGGGACAAGCAGTACTGCTTTGATTTATCCATGTATGGGCCTAACGTGATTTCCAGCCCTCACACGAAACAAAGATAGAATAAAGTTCGGAGATACACTCATCTATGTGAGCTCTGAACCATTCCAATAACAGCTCTGTGAAGGGGCAAGGGGAGGTGTTGGAATCTGCTTGAAAGCAAGCGGGAAAGAAGACTTAGACACTCTACCCAAAAACCATTTTTTATTTCATGTAAGTATCAAAAGTACTAGTTTAAGTGTGCCTGGGATCTTTAAAATATTTTTGGAAGGAGTGCAGTAAGAATTTACATCTTCTAAGGGGCTATGCCTTTCCAGCCCCTGGAAGTGAGCACTTCTTACAGGTGTAGACTGCAGTAGCTCTAGCCTCTTGTGGCAGTTCCTGTGCCATATAAAGTATTAACAAGATTATGCTGAAGGGGTAAACATAAGCCAAAAGCATCTATTTTCACTGCATCCTACAAATGACAGGTAATATATAAAATATGAAATATATTAATATTTTTATCTAAGAAAGTCCCATGGCTGAAAGGCAGACGGTCTTGTGTGTCAGTGAAGGCTAAAGATTGCAAAACCGTCTGAAATGACTCTTTAATATTCTGTTTGGATTTCCTCTGGATGCCATTAATTGCTCACTTGTCAGAAAGGATTTATTGGCAGGGCTAGCATTTGATCTTGGAACTGATGCCTGTCAGTGGCTGCCCCATAGAACCAGTAAAACCTATGGAACTGATATTAGCCATCATCTTGGTTTCATACTTCTTAATTTGTGAACTGATTGTGTCTTTAGCCATAACACACACACAATTAAAAACAAAAAGAAAAGAAAATCTTACCATCCATCAGACTTGGGTTAGGTAAAAGTTTAGGCCATAGCAAGCTTATACTTACGCAGCAGGCTGGTTAATTTTGCTAAGCCAGAAGTCTGCCATACTGCAGCCGCCCAGGTAATCTTTGGGAGCTGCCTTGTTTTCTGTGAAGAGTACAGTGTGGAGGGAAGGCTGCTGGGATGTTTGCATCCTCTTTGGCAGTGCCTACAAGAACTTGTATCTTTTTTCCAGGCGCTATCAAGTTCAATGAGCATTTAACTTTGGAGGAGAGCTGCAGGCTTATTGAAGCTTTATCATCTTGCCAGCTTCCCTTCCAGTGTGCTCACGGAAGACCTTCCATGATGCCTCTTGCAGACACAGAACATCTACAGCAGGACAAGCAGGTACTGTGCAGGACACAGAGACACCTCTGATAATCCACACTCTGGATTAGCAGAGGCATGTCATGTATGCATGTGTTGGAACTAGAATGGGCCAGTTTGAAACCATCACCACTGGCTTTATCTTACTTGAATATTTTACACAGTTGTTATCTATAAAATAAAACTTCAGGACATAAAACCTCTGTCCTGCAAATACTTTAGCAAGGATCTTACCATATTGCATTTGAATAGTACATTGACTTGAATGGCATCCACTAATCTTGATCAAATACTTAAAGCGTTAGCAGGCTTTAAGTGTAAAACTTGGAAAACATAAATTCTGATATTCTACTAGTGGCAAAGATGCTATTAAACAAACACCTACTTCCCCAAAGTTTAAGATGCTATGAAATGGGGGGGAAAAAAAAAAATAGCAACATTAAAAAAAAAAGTCATAGCTCCTTCCCTTTTGCTATTACTGTGCTATAATAAGTTATGAAATTGGATTCTTTTGAAAGGCAGGTGGGACTTTGAATTAGATATTAAAAACCCTCGGAAATTACTCTATTAGGGCAAAGAGTATGAAAGCATTGAAGCTCATTTACTTGGTTATGATTTAATGCTTCTTAATTTTCCTCCCTCCAGCCCAAGCCCAACCTGGCTAGACTGCGGAAGATGGCACGGGCATGGCACCTCTTTGGAAAAAAAAGAGCCTAATCAAAAAAAGCAGACTATAAGCTTCAACCACTTGGTATTGGTGTTGGTATGAGCCAGGTCCCCCTGTTGTTAGACCTCAATGCCCTGTGTGGAGCCAAGTTTCTGAGCCAGTGCAGTCACTGAAGTTCTGCTCCAAGTACTGACCTGAGCAGCAGAGATCAGCCAGGAGAACATGGCAGGAGGAGCCCACCCTTGTAGCCTGAAGAAGTGTCTTCACATCGAGGAACTGCATTGTAAGCCTGCACCTTATGTCAGTGCTTGACATAAGAAGTTACAGCCATTCAGTTACTAAAGTGCTTTTTTTTTTCTGCAAATGCAGCACAATTCTGTATAAGAGAGACTTTATTTTATAGTGCTTTGAAAATGGGGAGGTATTTATTAATAAAATTAACACAAAGCTCTTTCCTTGGGCTCATAGCAGTAGTTGGAATGAAGACTGACCAGCTTCATAGTATATGTAGGCCACCTTAGGATCAGAAAACATTCTTTTTATTTAACTAGGCAATGAATGACACACCCAGCCATTTTCTCCAGCTCCTTGCAGTTTGCATTCTTGAGTAAGAGATTTCTAAATCCTAGCACAGCCCCATCTTCTCGATACAGAAACTTACCCCACAGAAGTGACTGAATGGTATTTTTTACAACAGGCAGACCTTTTTTTTTTTACAAGTTCACTTCTGTTTAGTGTCTCAGTCTAAGGTAGAGGAGTAGAGTTCATTTCAAAACGGAAAAAGATGATGTCTTTGTTTAATCACAGACATCCAACTTAAAACCAAATCAGAGATATTGACACCTGCTGAATCACAAGCAAAACAAGGAGTGGAAACTGCTTTCATTTGATGCCTTAACTGTCATGTAGTGTATTGCCATGCATTGATAAAAGGGACTAAGGAAAAGTGATCTGATTGACCTGCAAGAGCCTGATATTTCTAAGATGTTCCATGCTGCCTATCACAAAAATAAACAACTTCCCAAATAAGAACAGATGCCCACCTAGGAAGATTAATTGCAGTCACCCAATTAGTACAGGAGAGGAAAGACTCCCAGTGAATCAAGAGCTTGAGCTCTGCCTTCCAACACACAGGTGAACATGCTGGCTGATGGAAGTTTTGAAGGTCTGCCTTTCATCAAGAACAGAATTTCCATTCCAGCATTGTACAAAAAGCTGGTCTGTATTTCAGCAACTCACCAAAAGTTGTCAGAAAACTCTACCCAAAAAATCCCTTTTCAAGACAATTGCCAATGGATTCATACCACACTCGTATGTGAAAGCACACCTTAAAGCCTGCTACTGCATCATGGGTGCAGGCAACTCACTACACTGGTAAAATGCCTGTTAGTTAAAGAAACAAATATGGAAAACATGCTAAACACTGTAAACAGCCTTTATCACAGCATATTTTGAAGTTACATGTTAGATGCCCCAGTTACACATAGGCCTTGCTGTTTCAAAATCGAAGTGGGTTTTAGGAGCTCCATGTGGCTTCTAACACAGCATAGATCAAAATCTGTGCAAGAGTTCTGCCTTCTGTTGCTTTTGGGTAGGAAGGACATTGCTGACCAAATTCCTCACAGCAACACATCTTTGCAACGTACACTTTAATTAGCTGTTGTATCTTTCTAAAGAGAAAGACAGGAAGAGTCTGGAGACTGACATGCTTCACGGCATTAGAGTTCATAGTCATCTGGATGGTAGAGCTCACTCATGAGGCGGTAGATGTAGGAAGGTGCGTTACCCCCAATGTTAGAAATGAAGAGAGTAATGAGCTCTGGAGGGACGTAGTCAAACACTGGGCAGTGAACGTTGATCTTTGCCAGGATCTCCCCTGTAAAGTGAACAGCAGCAACATTAGGCAGAACAACTCAAAGAACATTCAGCCTTCTGCACATCTTCCTGAGTCCCTGAAGAAACTGGCTATGCATATGGCACCCTGCCGTCAGCGATGGAATTTCCTGAATAATTTCCAACTTTGTCACTGATGTCACTGAATTACAGGTACACAGCTATCTTGGGTGGATGGCAGCATTTCTTTAGATAGTTTTTACTGATAAAAACTCCAGATCCTCCCTATTTACTAGTTGCCAAAAGAAATGCCAGTATGTAATCGGAACACAAGAATCCCAATGCTGCTGAAGTTATTCTTTAAAGAAAAGCTCAAAGCTCCGAAGTCCAAACCAAAAAACCTTTGCCAAACCTGGTATCTTAATTTCAAAAGTCTCTGTCACATAGAAATGGGGCTCTGAAAGAGACTGCTGTTTGAAAACAGGCTTGGGAGCTGATGCCTTTCTAAAGATGGTGCTTGTGTAGAAGCCCACTGCAGAGATACTGAGTTTCAACCCAGTATCTCATAACCAAGTTTCTCATAACCAAGTTTAAAGAAGTTAGCATGAGTTGTAGGAAGGAACAGATGCCTTCATTGCTGGGCATATGTTCTGTCCCACAGGAAACTGCTTGGCACCATTGTCAACAATCTTATAATAAACCACTATTTCAGAGCAGAAGCAAAAGTGCAAAGATAGTGTTCAAAGGAAATCCTTTTTCTGTACTTTCTGTAATAGAAAGTTACATATAAAACAGAATGGTTCCCAACATCTTTTTTTCCCGTGTAAGAAAATAGGAAAGGATTTTCTGTCTTGGGCCACAGGACAGTCTTATGTTTAAATGTGCGAGGGTCTAGTGGAGAGTGCCCCTGCCGACAGCAGGAGGGTTAGAACTAGATAAACTTAAGGTCCTTTCCAACCCAAACCATTCTATGATCCTATTACAGAAAAAATAAATATTAAAAATTATAGCCCGGACCAGCTTGCCCAGCCTGTATAAAGAAGCAGCAGTACCTTCTGTGAATGGCAGCACTTCCTGTGGTGACACAAACTTGTGGAATGAATCTTCTTCATTAGGGAACTGAAGGAGAAAGAGTATAGAAAGGTCATGAAAAAGAGACTACCTCGTTATCCTAGTGAAAACATATCCTGGGTGCTGGAAGGAACTAAAGCAGAGGAAGATGACTTGCCAGGTGACACTACATCTGTCTACAATGATTACATAGCTCCTGTGCCTAGAACCTCTGTAACATCTACAAGTCAAAGGTTTTTCCTCAGGGCTTTTAGAGCCTTCTATGACCTAGCTGCCCTTCTGCAAAGCCTAGGGAACTGGAGCAAAGAAGTGACTTCCTCGTCTGCAGCTTCACCTGACAACACTGAAAGAGTACTGAGTGTACGAAACAGTTTAGAGCATTTCCATCTACCACCTCTGTCAGTACACAGGGTCTTTCAACAATGAACATGGAAACTGAAATCCACTGTGGCTGAAGAACAGTAAGTATGGTGATAACAGTCTCTATCTACTAGGCAGTGTTCTACATTCTTATACCCAATGCACTGCTTACTCAACATGTGTGGCAGAGGAGGGTGCTTCAAGGAGATCCTGAGGTGTGCCAGATTTGGGTGAGGATCTCCTCTCTGAAGTAGCAGCACTCAATGTGGGAGATGGCACGTTTACCAACCTCACCTTGGGACAGATGGTGCTCTCCACCGTGATCTCTCATAAGCATAAAATCACCCCCCCCCTCTATGTAGAGCAGGTGCAGTCCTGCAGAGCCGCTGTACATACCTGCGGTGAAAGCTTGAACATGGGGGCACACACGATGAGTGGAGTGGAGTGGTGTTTAGCTGCCAGTGCCAGAGTGTGTGTCCCACTCACAGCAATCAGGGCGCCGTTGGCCAGGATTGTCTTTGTACCAATGATGACCTTAAAAGAAAAATCAGCATTAGCTAACATGTTCCACAGCAAACTGGGGAAGGAAAGCTTCCTGGCTTGGATGCTGCTGGATGAGCTGGAGGAGGAGTCTGTCAGAACAGCCAGCCAGTGGCTGGAGTTACAGGGCAGCTGGATGCCTCATCTGTTTCATCTGGCAATGGCTCTGCACCAAGGTGTTCCTCTTTAACGACAGCATGACTCCAGCATGGTGAGGCCAGCACAGAAAACTTGAGAGGACAAATGTATGTTCTACTGCAGGGAACACCAAGCAGAAACTGGGCTGTGTTCCCTGCTGTTTTAGAAGCCTGCAAAAGTAAGCTTTGTACAAGTAACTTGACTGCTGGCTGCAATCTCGATGTAAAATGGTGTGGCTGGGTTTTATTACGTTACAAGTACCTTTTTGGTTGTTGGTGGTTAGCGGGTTTGTTTTATTTTGTCTTTGTTTGGTTTGGGTTTTTTTGTTGGTTTTTTTCAGTTTGGGGTGCCAAGTCTTCATCTCTATAAAAGTACAGAAGAAATGTCTGTTCGAAAAGACACACCTTGGTGATTCCCTTCACCACCCATCTTGTGTTCCAGGCAACGGGTTTCTCCCTTTTGGAAATGCTGCTTCTTGTTCTATTTTCTTTAAAACCTGAGGCTATCCTTTGAGGCTCTCGTGGCTTAGCGTCTTGTAGTTGCACTGCCTGTTAGCCGCTAAGGCAGAAAAATCTACCAGCATGCAGTTAGTCACCATCATACTGACTTGGGCTTCCGCACTGAATCTCCACCCCAGCTGTAAGCAGGGCCTATTACAATTTTGAGTCGTCAGTGAAGAAATGCATCCATCACTGCTGGGACCTGCAGCTGGTTTGGGAGGCCCAAGCACCCAACCTGCTGTGAACTCCCTCCTCCAATGGAGTGCTTCTTACCTTATTGACTCGGGACATGACAGCAAAAATAGCTGCATCGCTCATGACAGTAGTTTCAATGTTCTCTTTAGACAGTCGGACAGCCATTTCGTGACCCTAAAAAGAGGGAGAATCCAATTGGTCCCCTGGACACAGGTCCTGCAGCACAGCTGTAGAGACATTAGCACTCAGTTCTTGTCTGAACTGCAAAAATAGTGAGTGACAGCACAAACAGAGCCCTTTCCCTGATGAACACGGGGTAGGCCAAGGAGTGGTCTTCAGTCTCTCAACTGCAGAGGAACCTCCATAATGCTCAGCTTGCCTCCAGAGACAAGAGCTCAGTGAGAACACATGGCACAGCGCAGCACCTGAAGACAGCCAGCCCGGGCCTTACCTGGCAGAACGGCGCGCACTCCGCTACAATGACCTGGAACTTCCTCTTGCGAGCAGCTTCCTTCAGGAATGCCTCAACAGTGCGTGAGTAGCCAATAGTCATGATCACCTCATTGGAGTGGATGTGCTCCAGCGCCTGCATAGCAATGTTATCAGTGGTGCCCTCTGTAACAGAAGGAAGCCATGGATGGAAAAGTAGCCAGGAAAAGCAACAGTGGTGCTGCTAGAGCTGTCCTACAAGATCATTTTTTACTAAAGCAATGCTATAAGCACTGCTAGAGCCAGAGCAGGTTTTCTCCCTGTTCTTTTTACCAGTGGAGAGGGACCACAAAGCTCGATCTTCAATGCCCCGTGCTCCCTAGCTACTCATAGAAATAGCTGTACTGAATGAGGGGGGTGGACTGTGTCAGCGCTGCTCCAGATAGCACCATGCCCACACAACCAGTGGCAGAAACTCAATGGTTTTACAGTTCAGTAGCACCAGAACCACATAGAAAGGAGAAGCAGAGCAGCCTAGGCCTCCCCAGAAGAAGGGTCAGGTGCCTGATCTATCACAGGATCGCAGAAGAACGTATCACCATGCTTTGTGACAAGGGCCAGGTTATACGTGCTCAGGGATTAAGTCCAACCTTGGCATATTTTTGATACTCTTTTTCAGAGAAGTCAACTTAAGACTTCCCAGAAGACCAAGAGCACAAGCCAACTTACCCTCCACAATGTCCCACCCATCTCCCTGCAAGCCAAAGAGGATTTAGTATTAGTCCAGGGAGCAGCAGGACTTCTATTCTTTAGTTCCTTCAGATTACGCCTCCCAGAACCTTGCTGTTTTCTTTCCACCTAAGAGGAGGTGGAAGCATTAGTCCCATCCCATAGAAACTCCACTCCTGGGGCAGTTCAGACCCATC
>JANHGB010012485.1:0-21937 GCA_026283785.1 Coracopsis vasa | reverse complement strand
ATTCTTTCTACGACTATTTTCCTGCCCCAGAGTCAATTCTATTTTTTTCATTAGCTTCTTCAGCAGTTAAAACCTCTAAAGTCAGGTCATTTTATGGCACCCTAGAAAATGTTTGGCATATGCCATCTGGATGAACATATGGTAAAAATGTAATTAGAAGGAAAAAAGGTTTGCTGGTTTCAGAAGTTGGTGACAGCTTTTTCGATAAAATTGGATACAGGGAAATCTAACACGTAAAAAAATTTCAAAATCCTCCACTGGTAGGCATGATGTGCAATCTAAAGCAAGATGAAGTGAAGCAAAATCACAGTGAATAAAACTGACATGAATACAAATTTAGAGGGATAAAAAGATTTATGCTCGGCTTCAGGCAGACACTGGGAAAAATACGTCAAAAATGTATTTTACAATGACAATTAGCACTCTCATATTGACAATATTACATGTGTAATATGTGAATGCTTCTGCATTCTGCATATCCTATATGTGAATGCTATTTATTTGGAAGAAAACAAACTTCTGTACTTGAATCCCACAAAGACATGGAAATAAACCTCAAGGCCCAGCTGCAGACTAGCAGTTGTTTGTTCCAAGGTTTGTGTCTACAGATTGCCAGAGAAATTCCCATTTATTTTCCTTCTCTCAGAATGGCCACAAGCATTTCTAGATCTCTGTTTATGATGAGCATTGAGTTTCCTGATGGCTGTATTGGGATGGGACTTTTCAGGCACCAGCCAAATAGTAGAAATTGCACAGAAATATCTCGGTGAAAATTGGGCACAGCAAAGAATGGGTCACAGAGGAAGGAAAGATATGAAGGAACCCTGCAGAGAGGACTTATGAATACCATAAGATGACTTACAGAACAAAATAAAGGACAAAAATTAAAACAAATACTGTTTTCAACACTTAAATATCTTGAGAAAAACTTGACACTGTAATACTTGACACTGTAACACTTGAGAAAAAAAATCTCAAAGGAGAATATCTCCCAAAAGAAGACAACAAGAGCTCCCAGCAACACTGGCCACCTGAATGCTGGGATTTCCTCCCCCTGTAAGCAGGGCATGATGCCAGCCTCTGCCTTCTTTACTAACTGAAATACACAGCCAACATTGGTGCGCCAATGATGAGTATGTCTGAATTGCACCCGTACACATATGGCACATAATGCACACTGACAGCCCTCCCCCTTAATGTGTAATTATGCTGCTACACACCACACTGACAGGCATTTCTGCATCCAGTTTTTGTCCCAGCAATTTTTTCCCACCAGAGTGACACTAACTGTAGCAGCTATGCTTCTGGTTTCAAAGCCTGAAGTGAGAATCAAAGTGGAATGAGATTCACGAACCCACTCTGTAGGGTTGAGCATAACCAAATGAAGCTCACAAATTATTCATGTGTGCAAGACCGGATGGAGAACAACCTGTGTCACACAAGCAATTCCAGGGCAAGGTCTGTGGGAGACAGCAAGGCAGCAGAAATGGCTGGGGCTCACATTAGCTGGTTATGCCAAGGGCCCCAAATGCACGACCAACTGGGCCTTGCCTTTTCCTGGAACAGAGATTTAGGACCCCACAGGCATTTGCTTCCTTGAAGGAGCTTTTCATCAAGCCGGTTCTGACATATGCAGCATGGGCTAGTTGCGCAGCTCAGGGACGCAGGATGTTTGGCCACCTGCCTGGCCCAGGTCTTTCAAGAAGAAAACTGTGTGATATGTTTTTGTTAGAAATCAGAATTACTGGCTCTCCTCCAAGGCCGGAACGCCTTACATTTACTGAAGTATATTTTGCCTTTTTCTCCACAAAACGCATTTTCTTTATGTGATCTGAGCAGCAACATTTAGGATAGCAAACTACATTGAGCTCTTTAAAGATGAGCTGAAAGGTAGCTTTTCATTATCTTCTATTCATGCATCAATAAGCCCTGTTGCAAGAAAAGATATAGCAAGGGAGGGGGAAAAAAAAAAGAAGATTTACTGAACTCCAAATACACAATAAATTCACTTGGGCTGAAAGTGTACACTGGAAAACAGAACAAATAATTCCTATCCATCCTGCTTTTGAGAAGTTTCATGCTAATCCTCATCAACAGCAATCTGTCAGCTCCTGCCTAGCTGAGCTCTGCAGCAAACCACAGAGGAGCTCCACTGAGGGCTACCAGTGTTTCTCATCTAGCAATGAAAAGCAGCTGCCATCTCCAACTCAACATGAACTACTTGTCTAACTGAAATGTTAAATAAAGAAAGGGGGAGGAGAAGCATCATGGAAATAGCTTCTTAAGGTGCTGATTAGATTAGTAAAGCTCCTGATTAAAAGAAGCTGGTCTGGTGCAATGCTAGATGCTTGCTCCAACGTGCACTTGTCACTCTTTGTAAACACTAAGTGTGTAACATGATGTTGTAAGAGGACAGAATCCAGATTTAATGTGCCCATTGTAACCCACCAGTATAGCTGGGCTTGGCATGAACAAACAACTGGAATACCAAAGCCCCTGCTTCAGCATCTTTGTACCTGCTTAACTCCTGGTAGCTCAGTACTCTTATGAGCATATGGAGATAAGCACTTTCAACAGAAGTAAAACCTATTAATTTCTTCTTTGAAGGTAATCTTCCTCATTTCTTCATCAATTGAATGGATGAGCAGGTTACAGAAAGGTCTTTGAATTATCTACTCATTTCCTTCCTTTTCCCGGTTTACACTGGAGGGCTCCTGAACGAAAGCCAGCCTTTCTGGTGGTACTCCATTTACTCCCTTTTCAGCAAAACTTAGCCTTACTCAGGTAGAAACTAAACATCAGCAGGAAGCAGCAATCAAGTGAAAGTAGCAACATACAGGTTAGTAGATACAAAGTGGGTACTCAACACCGCAGCTGCTTAGCTCATGTACAATCACATATTTAAAGGTTCAGGGATATAAACTGCAATATCATTGTGGTGGCTACCACTCTCTGCACTTGGAAGCAGGTTGGAGAGCTGACTTCAGCAAAGGGCAACATGGCAACCCCATTAGAAATGTGAGTTTCTCTGAGTTCAGGGGCACATGACGAAACAATGTCTATGTAAGTACAATAAGCACTCTCCAGTTTCCCATGCTCAGCATGGATTCTCTTCCCTGGAGACTCAAGCACAAGGAATCTAATAAAGTTGCTGTGCTTTTATAAAGAAGTCCAACTTCTGCACTGAAGCAATGAGTGCAAGGAAAGGCTTTTCATTCTGCAGCTACAAGACGGAAGTGAATTTTTGTAAAGCAAAAAGGATCTACAAGCAACAAAGGTATACAGAATGAATTTAAAATATTTTCATATTAACTCATAAAAGACCCAAACTCAAGCCTCCACATTCTGTAACTAAATCTTCACAGTCAAAGTAAATCCTCTAATTCTGTAACACCTTTGGAGAAGGCCTCCAGGACAGACAAGAAAAAGAGAAACCATCTCTTTCATTCCCCTTTCTTCTAACAACGTACAAATAGAGAGGATTACTTTTCTTGACTGCTGATTTGGGAGTGTGCCATTATGTCTCCTCAGCAAATGCAAAACAAGAGAGAGAACTTAATTGAAATAATCTGGAATGACAGATTGCACTGATGGGAAGTGAGGCTGCCAGAGAGAGCTGTCACGGGAAAATTAAACTTGGCCTATAGAAAGGAGGAAAAAAAAAATCAGGTGTCTTTGATAATTTTTTAAATTTATTTTTCCTGGTAGATTATTTGCTATACTTCAGCACAAGATGGCTGAATGGTTTTTATGGGCCTCCTTTTTCATTTCAAAGGAAGCTGATAACCTTTCTAAGTGACAGCACTTCTACTAACCACAGGGCATTTTATATACCTTAAAAATAAAGCGTTTTGCTGATCATGTTTCAGCTTCATTATATCCAAGAAGCTTTTGCTAATGCCTGTGGGTAATTTCTATTTACCTATTGTGCTGGTTTGGGCTGGGATAACTTCCTTCATAGTAGCAAGTATGGGGTTATGTTTTGGATTTGGGCTGAAAACAGCATTGATAATTCAGGGATGTTTTTGGCTATTGCTGAGCAGTGCTCACACAGAGCCAAGAGCTTTTCTGCTCCTCACACCACCCCACCAGCAAGTAGGCAAGGAGCTGGGATGGGACACAGCTGGGACTGCTGACCTCAACTGACCCAAGGGATATCCCACATCATACAATATCATACTCAGTATATAAAGCTTTGGGAAGAAGGAAAGGGGGATGTTCAGAGTGATGGTGTTTGGCTTCCCAAGTCACCATTATGCATGATGGAGCCCTGCTTTACTGGGGATGGCTGAACACCTGCCTGCCCATGGGAAACAGTGAATGAATTCCTTGTTTTGCTTTGCTTGCATGCATTTAAAAAAAAAAAAAAAAAAAAAAAAGGGAAGGAAATTATAATGGAAGTTGTAGCCAGGCTGATCAACACAAAAAATTTCCCCTGTTCATCTCGAGAAAGCCCAATTCACTGTAAACAGAGAATAGAAGCTCTTAATAAGGCAGGCAAACTAAATGTTCTAGAACACACACTATGGAATGAAGGTCATGGATTTTAGTGAAACACTGATTTTAAAGTGAAAGAAAATGCTATGTTAGCTACTCAAAAAGGAGAAGGGTGTATATCCAGGTGAAACTGGGATGCTTTGTGCCAGGCAGTGGCTGAGTCAGTACAACAGAATACCAAACACTGATCATAAAATCCTACATGCAGAACAGAGGAATTTATTAAGCCAGTTAATAATCAGCCAATGCCTAACACAACTTTAGTAATAATACTAATGTACCAAATAATTACAAGACTCTTGATACATTTTAATATAAATAATAGAATTACAGAATCACAGGATGATTTGGCTTGGAAGGGACCTTAAAGGCCATTTATTTTCAACCCCCCTGCCACAGGCAGGGACACCTTCCACTAGATCAGGTTGCTCAAAGCCCCATCAAACTTGGCCTTGAACATTTCCAGTGATGGGGAAGCTTTTCTGGGCAACCAGTGCCAGTGACTCAGCACCCTTATAGTGAAGAATTTTTTCCTAATGTCTAATCAAAACCTCCCCTCTGTCAGTTTAAAGCCATTTCCCCTTGCCCTGTCACTACATGTCCTTGTAAAAAGTCCTTCTCCAGATTTCTTGTAGCCCTCTTTAGGTACCGGAAGGTTCCTCTAAGGTGTCCTCAGAGCCTTCTCTTCTCCAGGCTGAACAACCCCAACTTTCTCAGCCTGTCTTCATAGGAAAGGTGCTCCAGCCCTCTGATCATCTTCGTGGTCTTCCTCTGGACCAACTCCAAGAGGTCCATAATATTTAGTATGTAAGGTGCCAACATAGCCAAACTTTTTGTTCACTTTAGATGAATACTAGATGATAATTTTAGGTGAAGTTCCTGTGAAATTTAAGACACTCGGACTGTGCTCTTTTCCCACCGAGAAGAACAAACCTTTATGACTGCTAAAATAAAATGAGAAATGAATAGGCAGAGTGAGCTGTGTAACTCTTATCTACACAGCGACAGTTACAGACCAGTGCCTCATCAGCAGTGCAAAATGATAAAGGCAGAGAAAGAAAGTATTTGGAGACATTTTTCTCTTTTTATGCTGCATGTTTCTCTTCTAATATTCTTCACCTACCACAAATATCTATTTAATTTTTAAGACAAATGTAAGATTTTGAGAAAAATGTAACAAATGAGTGAATTAAGGAATTAAATGTCTTCTGCAATATATGCAGAACATATTGCTTCATGATTTTATCTTTTTCCTATTGTAAATAATACAGAGTATGGCTTTATAAGGTTCCTAAATAGGCATTTAATTTTGATGAGGCAGAAATATGAAGATTCTAGTATAGCATTTTTGCATTTTAAAAAGAGCACATAAAACTCAAGTTTAATTATCATTGCATAAAAATTGGCATAATCTTATGAAAAATGCAGTCTTTATACATGTAATAAACTCCTAACAAAGAATGCGAGACAGTTAAGTGGCATAAATATGCTTAATGTCAGAACTTGCTAAAACTTAATTCTACTGACAGATGATGAAAGTTCTACAAGCTTCACCTCTGGACCTTGATCAACATCACAGAAACATTTTATAAAAGTAATGTGCAATTCTGCAAGGTGTTTAGAACTGATTGTTCCCTTTCATCTTCATCGAGGGCACCAAAACAGAGTTACTGTCACATACACACAGAACACAACCATAGCCAGTGCTACTGACACCTGCAACAGCTCCAGCGGTCTAGAAGAGCTCCCCCTCCTGTATATCAGGGAGAGTTTGTCATTAACTTCTATTATTTATCCCTAACTTCTATCAGACTTACCACTTTCAGCTAATTCCAAACTAAATGATCCTCACTCTGGAGTTCAAAACAATTCCACAGATAATTTGCTTTTTGCCTAAGCCGCAAACATATCACTCTCTTCTGAAATCTACAAGCTGATAAACCCTGCAAAGATCATTCTCATGAAAAATACAATTAAGGGCTGTCAAAGTTTCAGAACTGAAAAAGTACCAAAATTATTTTGGAATATTGATTATTTTTTTATAATGAACAACACTGGTGCATTTCTAACATTAAATACAGTGCTGAAACAAAGACTTTAGAGACTCAGACTTTCAGAAAATCAAGTACAATTACAACAAAATCTTGGTCACTGATACCACACATATTTTCAGCCTACTGTAATACAAGGTAGAAACTGTCATTTTTGTGTACATATACTGGTCATATTCACAGAACAAACTAAACTTAAAGAAAGTTCTAATGTTCTGAAATATGCTCATTTCTTACTTCTTAAGAACAAGGATGGATTTTGAGACATAAGCAGCAAATGTAAATCGGTTTCACTTCTAAGTGTCGGTTACCTTCAGGCTCAGGCTGCTGGGAGTTAGGGTTAAAATGAAGGAGTGCTATTTGATAGCTGTACTATATTCAGCAAGGCATTTTTTTGCAACCCGCCTCCCTTGACCCCCCCAAAAAACCCCAAACAAACCAGCAAACAACAAACCCAAATCCATAAGAAACAGAAAATAACAGAGCTCTGAAATATACACTTGTTTAAACATCGTTTGTGACATGATCTGCTTACATAGCAGTAGCTAAATTTAAGTAAATACTATCCCCTCCATTAAGCTGCAGTGCCTATCATCAAGATAAATCAATATTTTAGGAAAAGTTCCAGTGAAGAAGTCCCCCAGTTTATTATGTCTCAATTAAGCGAGCTGTTCTACAACAGCATTTTTATACTTCCTGGCCCAAAGCACTTTAATTTTCATATGACATCACTGAAACATAGTGGCCTTTAAAACATAGGGCAGAATTTAAACTGCATGGCATAGCACATGAAAAAAAAAAAAAAAGAGGGAAACCTCTGCACAATTATATCAGTTAAACCCTCAACTCTTTGCAAAATATTTTGTGGCCTCATTTTAGTGTCACACAAAACATAATGAACTTTGGCTTTAAATGTCTGCAGTTCCACCCAGGAATGAAAAGCCAAGCCCAACCTCGTGACTTAGGTCTGAGCCTGGTTCTCCATAGGGAGCAGAGCCCTGCATTTTTATTTACAGAGCATATAAATTGATGTCAGAGCAGCCTAACACACTTTGGCTGAAATGGGAGTCAGGTTCTCAGTATTTCCAAGCAGCTGTTTAAATCATGCGTTAACAGAAGAACTGCTCTGAGTCTGCAGTCTCTGAAGGACCTTGCATTAAAGCCTCTGTATGACCAGAAGCTCCAGGGCAAAGCTGACTTCAGCCCACGACATAGAATCATACAATGGTTTGGGGTGGAAGTGACCTTAAAGATCATCCAGTTTCACCCCACCACCACCACAGGCAAGGACATCTCCCACTAGACCAGGCTGTTGAAAGCCCCATCAAACTTGGCCTTGAACACTGCCAGGGATGGGGCAGCCACAGCTTCTCTGGGGAACCTGTGCCAGCGTCTCAACACCTTTTTAGTGAAGAATTTTTTCCTAATGTCTAATCTAAATCTTCCCTCTGTCAGTTTAAAGCCATTGCCCCTTGTCTTGTCATACATTCCGTTGTAAAAATTCCACCTCCATGTCCTATTTTCAGAGTGACCAGCCTGAGGTCACAATGGTTTCAGACCACTTTGTGCCCTAAAACTTGGGGTATGTGTGGGGACTTACTAAGCCTCCAGCCCTCCTGCTCTGCCAGCTGTGACCACTGGCCAAACCTTTCCACCAAACCACATGGACTTCATGGTGGTCACTGTCTCCTTCAGCTGTGGTATGTTTTACACCACAAAGCTGGCAACATACATATACACACACATATATATCTTCGCTGACATCTCCAGAAATTATACACTTGGTCATGTGATAGCCTACAAGGTGAAAGAACATTTAGTAGACTGATTTTTAATAGAATAAGAGGTCACATAAGCAGGAAGCTTCACTACTTCACATCTTTAGTTACTCAGACAACCAACCTTTATATTTTCAGATCACATAAAGTCTATAAATGGAATAAATTGTCATCATTTATTCATATAGCATCTTAATTTAACAAAATATGCAAATCAAACTGTTATTATTTCAGAACTCAGAAAGATTAATTAGAGATGTTTTACTCAGTTCTGACAAGCTGTTTAACTTCAAAAACTATATAATTCACATTTGGTGTCAGGAGAGAAAACAGCTATCATATCTGGAAATAAAATTATTCTTTAAGTTCTGTTTTGAAAGAGGAGTCATCCATTCTTACAGTTGGTTTAAAACAACTGGAATTAAAAAAGGCAAAGCTCACTGTACTGATTTCTAAAATTAATTAAGATATCTGGCAAGAGAAAAAAAGCAAGTCTTCACCAGTGAGGGATAGGTAATTTGGTCATTGTTGTATCAAAATCTCCATACACACAAAGAACTCAAGTTGAAAAAAATCTAACATTTTTAATCAGATTCATATCCCGTAGGAAAAATTTCTTCACTGAAAGGGTGGTCAGGCACTGGAATAGGCTGCGCAGGGAAGTCATAGTCCCTGGAACAGTTCAAAAACTGTGTAGATGAGGCCCTTAGTGACATGGTTTAGTGGTGAACTTGGCAGTCCTGGGGTCATGGTTGAACATGATGATCTTAAAGGTCTTTTCCAACCTAATTGTTTCTATGATCAGCAATTCAGGGAATATTATGTCTGCGCATTATAGTTTTTCTGTAGGTGAAATAGTAGGGAAAGAAGATAATTCTGTGTTTTAGAAGAAGTTTCATTTAAGCTTCTATACCCATTTTCTGCAGAGGTATGTACGTTATTCTATTGCCAGTTGTAGGAAGTGTGTATTTCTACATCCTGATTTTGTCCCGATTCAATTACATAAAGCATTAAAAAGCAAAATAAAAACCACGAAACAGAAAAAATTGCATCTGCAGAAAAAAAAATAGAATGTGTCCTGCAATAAATCTTTCTGTTATTCTTCTTCAATGAAATTTCTCCTCTTCTATTCTCTTAAGGGAAAATGATAGGAAAAAGTAAACCACTTTTTAAATAAACTGCAAGTTTTTCTCTTTAAAATACAGGTAGATGCCTGGCAAAAATTTAGAGTACGCAGGTGTGAAAGAATCCCATCCTCATAAGAAGATAATATACTAGTACCATCCTGGGGAAAAACAAACAAATAGTGAAAACCTAACCACCAACCAAAGCACAGGCCATATATACAATCTTTGAAGAATGATGAGAGAGTTAAAAAAAAAAAAAAATAAGAGAAGGAAAAAAAGCACACCATATCCAGGGTGACTTTTTCACAGTCAAACCATGCAACAGAAGGAGGAATGGGAAGGAAAGGAGAGTTGGTGGAGATGAAATCAGAGAAGCAGCCACTCATCAACAAACCCCTCAATTCCTTCTAATTGTGTATGGCGTGGGAACAGTGTCACTACTGCCAAGAGGAAATTCACAGTCAAACTTCTGATGTACTGGGTACACTCTACCCATGACATTACTAACTCTCAGTACAGGAGAAATTACAAGGAAAAAAATCCAGAAACTTCCATAACCTCCTTCCAGCCTCCTCCCGGAGACTGACAAAAACCCAACTTGTTCTTCTCCTACCAAGATGCTTTCTTGCAGCTTAGTGCAAACATCAATCAACATTTAATTTCTTTCTGAGTCCACTGGCATCCTGATTTATAGTAACACATGTGTGAAACTCAGCCCAGGCAAGACAAAAGGTGATGTTTGTGGGAAGTAGAAAAATATCAGGAGGCCTTGGCAGCTGGTATTATCTCACTGTATATCAAACACTGCTGTACTTTCATTCCCTGTACTTCTGGTCACAGTGAAAGGACTAAAACACAGATGAGGCACTGTAAACCCACAGTAAGGAGATCAAAGTACCTTCTAAATTTACATTATTCTAATTACGCCTGCACACACAAGCCCAGATACAGCCACTGTGTACAGACCCCAGTGTACAGCCACGGCATCCCCTGTTCTAATAGTTATAATGGCTACACTGCCTGGGAAAGAGTAGAGCCTAGATTCTTGGAGGAAAAGCCATCACTAATCCAACCCTAAAGCTGTGTACATGTCGCCAGATGAAATAAAACATGAATATAAAATAAACGTTTTTTGCAAGAACAAAACCTGTCTCTTCCTCTTAGATCTCTTCATAGCTGCAACAAAGGGCAATCAGAAGACTGGGTATTCATTCCCATTTTGCATAGCTCTTGTGAAATTGCAGTGTAGCTTCCATATTGAACAGCTGGGTATAAACCTGCGTTTTGTGCTGCTAGGGTCAGATCAATCCCTTACACCAAAACAATCCGGTTGGGAAAATCTGCACATCCAGATCCTCTGCTGGGGATTGCTCTTCTTTGCCTTTGCATCTTCTTTTCTTTCTGGATCTTCAGACAAGACTACACTTCCAGTGTAATCCTTAAGAGAATTTTAGATCAGTCATGCTGGAAGTATTTAATTTGTTCTCTAAACGATGATTCAGATTCTCTTTTACTGAAAGGTGCAAGGGGGAAGAAAGGAAATGAAGTATGGAAGAATTAATCCCTTCTACTAGTGATAGGCTGCTACACTGGTTTGACCAGGCTCTTGGAGATACAAAATATGGAGCGTTTGGGATTCAGAGCAGACAATTCTCTGCAGCAAAATTAGCTATTCATCTCCATTCTTCTGTATATAAATGAACAAACAAGTTACAGCCAAAGTGTCTGCCTGCACGGTCTGCTTAGTAATTCTGAATGCAGGACTATCCAGTGCACAGACATGCAGAATTAATGTTGAAAATACCCTGGCAGTCAGTTATTACTACTGATAAATATTAAATTGGACAGCAGACTGTACTATAAAAACTGTGAAACTAAAGAAATAAAATGGCTGCCTTTTAAGCCAGAAAGAAATGTCCTTTAAAAGACAAAACCAGAATTCTTCAGTAGGTACAGATATGCAAACAGCTAATGACTGATCAGAAGAAACTTCAAAGCAGAGGAGTCTACAAAGCAAGGAAATCCATCATATAAATCTGAATTTGTTTATAAAGCTTATCTTATATAATTGTTGCATCATAAGGATGATGCTGGTGGGTCGAGCTAAAAGCAACCTGGGCAGTATTTACTAAATAAAGTGCTTTCTTCCACTCTATAGTGTAAAAAAAAAAATAAAATGTAATATTTGGGGTTTTTGCATACTAATAACTTTGTGTAAGTACACTCTGCGCTTGGACAGAAAACCAACATGGTTTGAGGCAGTACTTTGTCCTTCCTAATTCTGGATCAGGCTCTGAAAGCTCAACTTTGATACCAGTAAGTGCTAAGTGCTGCAATACACTTTTCTGTGCCAAAAAAAAAGTGAAATCACAGACAAATGACCAAGGAAAGAAAATTACCTCCATCCCAAATTATTTGTAGTCTTAAAAGAATACAGACAAAATTTATTTCGGGGTATCCACAAAGGCCATAAGGAGCAAGTGAAGATCCAACATGCTGCTCTTATCACTACCTGCTCCATACAAACTTCCACATTTCTCAATTATGCCATGATTAGATGGACTGTATTCCAGTGGTCCTGAGGAGGAAATGAACTCATGATGATGAGCCCAGAGCACCATGCCAGTGTTTAAATTCAGCTGTCCAGAGATGACAAAGTAGACAGCTCCCCTGAGGCTTGCCTTCATGAGTTTCAAGGCCTAGGTACAGCTCAGCACAGACTGCATGTAGAGAGTCTAGTCTGAAACCCACAGTACAAGCTGTCATCCAAGCCTAAGCAGTAAGTCTGGTGTGGCAGGTATTTGATGTCTGTGGCTCTAGCAGCAAGATTTCAGAGTCTTTTCAAATCAGGGCTGAGATATTACTGACTGGGAGCTAGGTCCTCAAGTTGTGGGGAAGTACATCCACCAAGGAAAAACTGCAAGGAAAGCAGCTTCTGACTTGCCTCTGTATTCTACTAGTGGAAACCTCTGAAATTATTTTTGTTTCTACCTGAATATAGTCCAGCAAAACAGATTCCTTGTCTAGCCAGCTCCAGAAGCCAAGCTCAGCTGCCTGTCCCCTGAGAAAGCACATCAGAAACCAGACCTAAAGTCAAACAGCGACTGCCCAGTGCACTTCTTGGGAGTGCCCAGATCCTTACGAACAAACCTTTATATGGATGCTCTATAAAGAATGACATTGCCTGTACCAAGATCACCCCCCTCTAATCAAGCTGCAGGTATACTGAAAGGCATGCTGCTTTACAGCAAGGCTGCACTGCGCCTATTTATTTAGGCAGGAATATTTCTTTTGTAAGAATGGCAGTAAATGAAAAGATAAGCCTACTGGCATTAAAAAATACTTTGAATACCAGTTTGCCTAATGACAACTCATTAGAACAGTTTATTTAGCTAGAAAAACAGGCAAGCTTTTAACCAGAAAATCTTGCTGCCCAAAAGCACTTTTTTTTTTTTTCGCTTTTTTGTTATTTTGGATTTTTTCCCAAACTACCTCTGTTATGCCAGTATAAGATACTATCTCTGCTAACAAGCACTGCTTCACTTCTATTTCTAGACCCATCACAGATGCAAAAACACTACCAGCACAAATTTATTCACTGCTTCTCAGGGAGGGCTTTTCTGACTCATTGTTTTTAATGTACTGGATACTGAATAATATACTGGATATAAGCTTATCCTCCCTTATATCAGATTAAGCCATAAATATTGGAACCTATCAGCTGGAAAGTATTGCTTTGCTGCTCTGTTCAGTAAGTCAGCTACAGATTCTTGATAAATCATACATGGAAAGAAGATGGAGCTTTCAATACACCCCTCTAAAAGCTTTTGCATGGATGAAGATTCTACACCCCTTTGCTCTGCAGCCCACAGTACTACAAATGATTTGCTTATTTTCACATATCAAAAGTGAAAAACGCCACAACCTTGCTCAAAATAATCACAAGCAGACAGCCATATTTTGGATCTCCTCTTTAATATGACTGATAGATAACCAGAAGGCATTTTCTGCCTCAGTGACAAGGGTTAACTGCCACAGAAAAGTCCTGCTGATCTGCTCATGTTTACCAGAAGCATGGTATAACTAACTCATCACAAGACTAAATGCAGGGCCAACACATGCCTGTGTATCTTAGTGGAATTTCTAAGAGGCTTCTAAGCAACTTTAAAGCAATAATTCATTATAACAATAAGGTGCCAAGCAGGATACAGTGGCACATAAATAAAGCTCAAGAACAAACCTATTCACTCTCTCTTTCCTATTCAGAAGATAAATCCCTCCTTTAAGTGTACCTTCCCCTGTGAGCACTGTTGCTCTTACCTGCCAAAGCTTTCCATTGACAGGCATTACCTCTGTGGCTGGCCGCAGCAGCTGTGGGCTGCCATGCAATTTTTAACAAATGCAAAGCCTCAAGCAGCTTTGTAATTACATATCATACATTTTGGAAAATTCAATGACAACATAGTGCACCTTTACAAGTTTACACAGCATGTGCTTAAAGTATCTTTTATCAAGCCTTGAAAGCAAATAACTTCTTTAAGATGGGTTCTCTAGGAAACAGAAACTCTCCTTTGGCAAAAAACAGCGTCAGCCAGCTGGATTACTGACAAAAATGGATATTCATGTATAGTGAAAACTGAAAATGGAGTTACACTAAGACAGAAGTCTTATCCATGCATTCCCTCATTTTTCATTCCTCAGGTATTTCTCAACAGATAACCAGTCTTTTTCTTGAAATAGACTAAAAGACTTCCAGTATCCCCCACATCCCTGTTATGTATTTCCAAATAATATGCAAGCAGTATTGGCCTAGAACATTTCTGTCACTATAGCAATACTAATACATTAATTATGCCAGAAGCTGTTTCCTGGCACCAAAAACAAGTGGCACAGAACAGCCTGCGCCAATATCATTATTGCACTGTAGTTCTCACTGTAGTTCTCTTAACCTCCACGACACAAGGTACCATACCCAAAAGCCTTGTGGGGAGAGAAAACAGCATATGCCAAATCACAACCTATGACCAGAATTTATTTGGGAAGTGTTAAGTGGCACATGCACGAGCATGTTGAGGAACATTCTACTAATTTAGCTGTATGGCCCTGTCAATTTCTCATCCCTGGAAACATCATGTGACACTGCTTAATTTACAGAGGCTACCAACTCAGTAGTGACTGGACTTTGTGTCACTGATCACAACCACCTGGATTCAGCCATTTTTCCATCCACTTCACTTGTCTAACCCTTACTTCATTTGCTTGTCTATGAGGATGTTATGGGAGACTGTCAAAAGGCTCACTGAAGTCGATGTCAACAACATCCACTGCTCTCCCTTCATCCATCAAGCCAGTCTCACATAGTTTTAGAATGCTGCCATGTTGCATAGCATGATTTCTCCCTGTAAGCCCATGCAACTGATTCTGCATCACTGTCTTGTCTTTTGTGTGTACAAAAATAATTTCCATGATTACTTGCTCCACCACCTTTCAAGGGATCAAAGTAAGGCTGACCAGCCTGGAGTTTCCCAGATCCTCCTCCTTGCCCTGCTGGAAGACAGGAGTCATACTTGTTTTTTCCCACATCCATAAAAGTATCTCCTCTTGATGGCTCATTGATCACCTGTGCCATAAAACCTTTGCATAGTTTTACACACCAGCAAGTATCAGGGTAGTTCATATCCCCCACGAGGACCAGTGTGTGTGAATGTGAGGCTACTTACAGTTGTCTCATCTGCTTCTTCCTGACCAGGTGGCCTATAGTAGACTCTCTACAGCATCACCCATATTGGTTTACCTGCCAGTTCTAACCCACAACCTCTAAGCCAGCTCCCTGCCCCTCAATCCCCACAGCAGAGCTCCCTGCTTCCTAGCTGCTGCTCCACATAAAGGATGACCTCTTCTCCTTGTCTTCCCAGCCTGCCCTTCCCAAAGAGCTTATATTCTTCCACTACAGCACTCCAGTTGTGTGAGCTATCCCAACATATCTCCATCACTCCAGTGAGGTTATAGTCCTGTACTGCATACAAGATACACATGTACATTCCTCCTGTTTGTTTCCCCTGCTGTTGGAATTAGTGTGGGCACATTTCAAAGAGGTACCCAAGTGTGCTGATTCCCCAGAAAGGGCATCAGAACTTTTCACAAAAGGGTTGTCCTGTAGGCACTATTTTTTAACACTCCTAACACTATTTTTTAACACTCCACTTCAGGTGATTCTACTTAAACCTTGTGTTGCTGATTGCCATGGCCCTTCTGTTCCCATCACCCTGGGCCCCTGGCATGCCTGCCATATCCACCACTTCAACTGCTGAGGAATCTCCCCTACCTTTTCTCCTTTAAAGTTTTCTTACCAGGTTGACCAGTCAAGTTTTCTTTGACTCTTTCCCTATGCATCTGCTTCTAGATATGTCCAGTGTCAGATATAAGAATATAGGCTGGACAGACTTCTGATCTGAGCCGGCAAAGTTGTACTTACGGTCTCACTTCAATGCACAGGTAAGCACAATACAGATTTTTTTTTTTTTTTCCTAGGCAAAACCTGAAGCTTATATTGCATAAATCTCTCTCATACCAAATGAAAAAATGACTAATTTATAACACAGATTCATTACTTTTTCCTATACAGCTTTATTATGTATATGCTAAACACAGGAGCAAGCAGATAAAGAATGCTCTCTGCTGTTTTATTAAATGCCTTTGGGCAATCTATAATGGAAACATAGAGATTTCATGCTTCTGCTCACAGGTGTTGGGTAATAAAAGCACTGAGGTTAAATAAAAAAAATCTACTTGTTATTTCTAAATACGGCCTTACTACAAATGCAAAGCATTAATATATAATAACATTCTCATCTCTAACCCTAGATACGCATTTTAAAAATAGCTTGTATTACTGTGAATATGCCAAATAACACAGCCTGAAGTACTTTTATAAAATAAACTGCTCATTTTATGCCAAGCAATGATTTGTAATAAGTTAGTTGTATAGTTAACTCCCTCAAAGAAAGGCCAGGCTTTCTGTGTGTGTGTATATATATACACATAAATATGTATATGTATGACTATGAATCAGATATGGGATATAAGACTTCATTTCCCAAACACTATATCCCTAAAGGAAAGACATGATGCTGGCAACAAAAAGTAATGGTGTGTTTAAGCCATTAGCTATACACTTGGACCCAGAATAGAAAAAAATAATGTCTATTATCACTATTATTTGTGTTTACCTCGATTAAGATATGCTTGACCACAGGTCAAGATTTTTCAAATGCCTAGGGCTGAGTGATTCTTTTCTCAGGATAAACACTAAACACTTCACACTCTCACAAGCTCTGAACCACCCTGTTCAAGGCTTTATAGGACATGCAAAATTTGTGGTTATTTAAAAAAAAAACCACTTATTGAATGTGAAAAATGATGACATAATAAAGTGTTTGGGGTAAAACTTAAGAGACATTAATTTTGAAAAAATGTTTTGGTGGTATAAGTGGACTAAATAATTGAACTAGAAGCAATTTAGCTAGAGAAATTAAACCCAAGATCTTTTCATGAAACTCAGTAGAAGGTTTATTAAAATAAACTATGGTGTGTTGCAAGGTAGTTAATTTTTATAACTTCGTTTTAATCATTTCAGACTCCTGTCTTCAGTCTAAAAGGTGAGGGTTTGTTACACTTCACTGAATGGAGAAATTATTATTTAATCTCCAAAAAGAGCTTTCAAATAAATATGAAGACCAAGTGCTTATTCTATAGCGCAGAAGGTTTCTCTGGAGGTCATAACAGATCTTACTCCGTTTTCACATTTGCTACATGTGCACAACACTGTTTTTTCTTGATTTATCAGTATCCATAAAGAGCGACACAGCTGCTCTCTACTTCTTCATATTCCCCATGGGAGAGTACAAAATAGAGGATAACAAAGATGCAATCCCTCAGTTCCTCCATAAAACCAAAGTCCTGAAAAGCAATGAGCCAGTCCCGCTTTAACTGCTGTGGGGTTTGGTACAGATTTTGATCTTGCTAAAGTGTTGCCCTGGGGATCAACAGGAGAGGAGCTAAAAACACAAGATCATCAGAGGAGAAAAGTATCTAGGACTCAGACTGGACTCACTCCTGCCCAGGAGCAGCAGTCTCGGGACTGGAAAAAAACACATATTTTTCTGAGCTTCCCAGAGTCTGAGCACCAAGCAACCTCCCACAGTAGTAGAGGAAGACTGACTGTTACCTGCTTAGCATAAGGCTGCATTGTAAAGCCCATCCTTAAGTCTCACAAAAACATTACCCACAGACAAGCTGAAGTAAGGCCAAATGACTCATCTGATGAGTGTCATGCTTGGTCCCACCTCTGCTTTAACAAGCATTTCATTCCTGCTTACCAACAGGAAGCTGTACAATCTTGACCTGGAATGCCAAGTGCTGGGTGACCTTGCACAGGGAACAGGAATCATTGGCTTACCTCACCAAGCAGAAAACAAAACTGACCAACATGAAGGCATGAATCACCTTGAAAAGCAAACACAACTTCCCATAATCAGGCAGTTTTGTGAATTTAGCTCTGAATGGGCTATTTCGTCTAGAAGAAAGTCAATTTTGGAGTATTTATTCCAGTCAGGAAACAACCAGGAAAAGAAGAAACAGTAACACACATTATATTTTATTTAATCCAAAATAGCAACCAAGCTGAAAAACCAATTATTCACACAATATAGCTGCAAGTTCTCATAGAATCATAGAATCACTTAGGTTGGAAAAGACTTTTAAGATTATCCTGTACAACTGTTAACCTAACACTGCCAATACCATCACTAAACCGCATCCCTAAGCATCACATCTACATGTCTTCTAAATACCTCTAGGGATGGTGAATCAACTACCTCCCTAGGTAGGCTGTTCCAATGCTTGACAACTCTTTCAGTCATTAAATGTTTCCTAATATCCAGTCTAAACTGCCCCTGGCACAACTTAAGGCCGTTTCCTCTTGTCCTGTCGCTTTTTACTTTGGAGACAAGACCAACACCCAGCTTGCTTCATTCTCCTTTCAGGTAGTTGTAGAGAGCGATAAGGTCCCCCCTCAGCCTCCTTTTCTCCAGGCTAAATGACTCCATTTCCCTCAGCCATTCCTCATCACACTTCTGCTCTAGACCTTTCACCAGCTTCATTGCCCTTCTCTGGACCCACTCCAGCACATCAGTATCTCTCTTACAGTGAGTGGCCCAGAACTGAACACAGGATTCGAGGTGTGGCCTCATCAGTGCGAGTACAGGAGGACGATTCCTTCCCTAGTCCTGCTGGCCGTGCTACTTCTGATATAGGCCAAGAGCGCAAGATGAAGCCTCTTAACTGTAACAAAATATATGAGAGTCTACCATGCAGAAAAGGCTACTATATTGCTAGAGAGTATTCCCACCAGAAGGCAGGTCAGGCAAAAAATCTGAGTCCATCATGAAGAACAACTATCTATAAAAGTAAGCACTTGGGTACTGAGCTGTGAGAAGCCTGAAACTGGTTTCCAGCCAGTGCGCCTGGGTGCCAGTGGAAGTCCAGCTGCTGCATTGCAGGGCACAGCATAACACAAATTTAATCTGCCCAGCTTCACATCAGCCTAAACTTGGTGCTGCCACAGCAAGATTTGTACTGTTACCTGAACCAGCTCATTTAAGCTGACTGGGATACACTGATCACAGGATTCACAGCAACTATTGCTGTGACGGCAGTGCAGGAAGTTCCTGTTTTTTGACTAGGTCTTTTTTCTTCCAGAGTCACAACTGTGACCTTGATCCAGCAAAATGACCCCATAACACACATAGCTAAGAGAAGTGCATCAAGATCCCCATAATGAATTCAGCAGGCCTAATTAAGCAAAGTAGGTGCTCAACTATTTATTTTATATCCATAAACATTTAAATGTGGCTGATTGAAGAGCAAAACCAGAAACGGTTCAGGCAGCCAGTTTGCCATTCACAAAAACCCAAAACACACTTTGACTATTATCTCTGATTAAAAAGTAAAAATCAAAATGCTTCCGTGATAGCTATGGACAAACATCACAGCATCAAGCCCTTTTCTACACTTACTAAAACTAGGCAAGGATATTTTCAAGCTCAAGTGGCTAATGAAACAATGAAAGGACAGAGAGGAAAAGAGAAGTTAAAAAAAATCAACTGTTCTAGGAGTCATGAAACACTGCAATAATGCAACTCATGGGAGAGGCAATAAAGTAAAACAAGTGTTTTTGTGTCATCTCTGTTGGTGTAAATCAGCAGGACTTTACTGACATTAATGAACCTAAGCTGACTTACAGCGAAGAATCTGGCTCTTTATTTGCTATGATGACTACTAATGTCTAAATTTCACAACAGATTTTATGCAATTAAAGGTCTATAATAACATACAACACAAATGTAGTCTGTGCAGCAGAGCTGTGCTCTTGTATTTATCTTGTGGCCTCATAGTGCCAGTGGCATTGGTATAGATAATTAAAATATTAATAACATCTCTGTGAAAGGTAGCAACACAGCATGAAATGAATACTTTGGAGCTAACTACCAGCACCCACCTTTCAGGACAACAAAATACTGTAATTTTATAAGACAAATTTTGATTCAGTTATCAAGAGTTGCAAAGTTTAACTCATGATGCTCCTGAACTCTCCTAATGTTTTAATAATGTAGACTATATATCTGTTTATAGCACATGGTATGTGTTTTGAATATTTCACAATGTAAAATATTAACGCCTATGTTGCAGGCCTAATGCTCTTATCAATTTGACAAGCATAAATACAGAGAACATACAAGCAAAGAATGTGTAATAAAACCAGACAGCATCCAGATCAAGATTTGAGGAAAGAAATTCTGCAGAACCATAGCAAGGATTACAGGTCATAACCAAATCACGAGTCAATGCCACTGTGCTACAAAAAAATTACAGATGTCATTTGTTACTTACTCTGTCCTCTACCTTTCCACATCCCAACTCTTTGTCAGATCAATTCTTTTCACCTAATCCTCCTCCTCTCTTGTTTTCTAGTGACTGCCTTGTACTCAGGTAACCCAAATGTTGCCATTTACACTAGTACCTCCTCAAATTGTTTTGTCCCTACTCTTCCCTAGCTTCCTTGGCAGTTCTCTGTTCTGATGCCTAGAAGTCATTTTTGGCGCTCTTCTTTGTAGCCACGCAATTTTTTGGGCGCACTGCATGGATGCTCTTTTGGAGATTTTAGTTTCTGCATTCTACTCAGCATGGCAATTTCTAAAATTTTCAGAAGGCTCTTAACATTGGGGAACTTCGCTGTAACATCAGAAATTACTTCCCTGGCTGAAAGGTGATGTGTGGGTCATCTTAAAAACATCTGTCTCAAAGACTGGGAACCAAGCTTTGTAACAACTTTGGCAAAACAGCTTCTATTTATTCAAGAAAGAGATGATGTTTTTTAAAATACCAGCTAGGTCTCAGAAAAGTGAGGGGAACAAAAAATTTCAGCTCAAAGAAAGCATGGTAAAATTACAAACAGCTAAAAAGGGTCTGTAGATGCGAGGTATTCAACAGCCCTTGTAAAGGGAATGAGACAAAGCAGAGCCTGGTAATTTCATTGTACTTTTTCTGAGATATTGTAACATGCATAAAGCAGTATATTTTTTAAGAAATCTACATTTTCTAATCTGGCTTTGAAAGTCATCTTCATTTGCTGGCTTATATATAATAAAAATAATAAAAATATAATATTTTTATTGTAAATAAAAATATTAGAATTCCTGAAGTACTGTTAGAAAGGATTCAAATACAATAGCTGTCTTACAAAATCAGATTTCAAACCTCACTAAAGAAAGGAGAGCAAAACCTTTGTTCTAACTTATGAGATATTGTGACACCTTTTATTTCCAGAATTTGGAATTGACACCTCCTGGGGCTACACGGTAAACACGTTAACTTCAGTTTTCATAATGGATCATTTTTAGTTTCTTTTTTCAATGGGCAAAGAGATTGCAGTTCAGCTAATTGACCATGAAAAGCCACTGGGCATGTCAAGAGAAACAGCTGGCTGTTTCTGACATAGCAGAGTGAGAAGTGCCAGAAGTTACTGAGAGTACAGTAAGGGCTAGCTGGGTTTCATGGGCAGGTGAGGGGAGCCATAAGAAAGATAACCACATTGAAGGAGAGCCCTGCTAGCCTTGGGGAACTGAACTCACAAGGCCAATCGTGCTAAGGGGATTGTATCAGTCTTACATACAAGGCTAACACAGTCTAGGTGATGGTGGCACCAGCACCAATTTAGCTGCAAACTTCATGGAAGTGGAATCATTGTGGGAAAAGTAATCAGGACTGCCACACTGGAGAAATCGGGGCCAAGAGTGTGATGTGAGGAAGACCATAGATGTTGATTAGCTACTAAAAGGAACCATTCAGAAAGCCAACCATGTCCTGGGCTGCATCAAAAGGAGCGTGACCAGCAGGTTGAAGGAGGTGATCCTGCCCCTCTACT
>JANHGB010012484.1:0-41670 GCA_026283785.1 Coracopsis vasa | reverse complement strand
AGATGTTCTTAAGGTCCTTTCCAACCCTAACTATTCTATGAGTCTATGATTCTATGATTCTATGAAATAGAAATGTCATCAATAAAACAACACAGAACTAGAAAATCTAGTATTCTTTCAGAGAATTACCAAGTCTTCAACAGCTTCTTTAACACTTCTCATATGAAGGAACACCTGAACAGAAAACAAATTCTTTGCAAATGTCTATGGGATGTGTCCTTAAGAAGTGATTTTGAATTCTATAGTAGATATTAATAAAGTGTACCAGTGTTTAGTAAGTATGCTGGGTTTTTATATTACTACACCCATCTTTACTCACCTTTTTTCTTTGTTACATAGAAAATTTAAGATTTCTTAAAGCCTTTTATCTATTTACAGCAATTGAACTCTGAAAAAAAGAAAGGGCTATACACTAACAGGCAGAATTCAATGCTGCAAACTAGGCTGTAGATATGATAATTATTCTTACTAGTAGAGGAAAGATGTAGAAAAAAACTCCAAACCTCATGAACTAATTGAGAGAAAAGTTGAGATTTTATGGAAACTTTTTTATAGCAACTGGGTCAGAATTTCACTGTATTGATTCAGTTTACTAATTTGCTTTTATTAAGATGTATTTCTTCCATGCCTCACTTCCATGCCACATTTCTTGTAGAAACAGTCTTAGTTGTGAATCTTCAAAAATCTTGAAAAGTTTTCTATAATCTCATTTTCAAAGTGCTCTGTAGGTAGTGGAATTTGATACTAACACACCCCAAAGGAGGACAACTGAAGTGACATTTTGAGGAAGAATCTGGAGAGACATCTGGATTGTTGTAAAAAGTAGCACTCAAAATCAAGATTCATGTTTAAAGGAAAACTTTATGGATAGAAGCAAGCCAATCCTGATCACTTAATTTCTTTGCATAATACAAAATTATTAATTAGTATAAAATCAAGAAATTATTAGCTGCTGATATTACTAACCAGTACATCTTGTCATAATTTATAATGAAGATCCATTAGGGCTAATGATTTCTATGGAGCTCACATAACAGAGCTTATAGAATTTTTTCCTAGAAATTACCTATTGAAAATCATAGAGTCACTGTTCTGTTTGACATCTCCCCCAGGGAGGTGTCACCATCCGCTGTCCAAGCCTCTATTCACCTGAGCAGCCTCTAACAATAACTTATGGTTCTCACCAGAATAAGAGGTAGAGTCACTGACCAGACAGTGAGCCTTAGAAAGGATTAGTCTGTTACAGAGCACCCTATGAGAATGCAGGAAGCAGAAAGTAGAAATCTGTATCTTATGCAATACAGAAAAATTGGTAACATATTTGCCTTAACATATTGAAGTAAAATTGTCAATTTAGTTTTCAATCTTTTATTGAGAACAAATTTTTCTTTTGTCACCAAGTATTCAATTAAGTTGCAGGTAATAGTTTACAATGTCACATATGTATACAGGCATCTGCAATGGATTTGAACAGAAATCTATTACCATTGAGCTTGTTTTCAGATTTCTTTACACTTTGGGTTGATCTAAAACATTCAAACACATTCCTTGAACTATCTACATGCTACTAGTTTCACTGTGGAGAATATCACCTTGCATTTGCCACTCACCTTCAGAAAATTAATTACACCTTTGACTGTTATATGAACTGCAACCTTAAAGAAATGCACTGAATCCTATACAGCATAAATGATTATTTACTGGTGATTTTGGAAACCACTTTCTGTCCTACCTAAACACTGAAATGTCCTACTACTTGGCTTTAGTCTTTTTTGCATATAAGTTTCTGATCCATGAAATAGAGATCATAAAAATTTCTAATTTACCAGTTTTGAGTGAATTTAGTTCTCTAAATTTGCATGTCAGAGACCCAAACACTGTGATAGATGCATTATAATAAACAGAGATGATAGTAACAAATGGTTTTGTTTCTATTGCATCCAAAATAGAGTTAGAAATATCAATTAGTTGGATGGGGCTATTAAAAATGGCACACTAAAACACATACTATTCTGATGATTCAGAAAATACTGAACAGGTAAATTAAAAGGCATCCTCTCCAGAGCTCCTTACATTGTTCTCTGTTGAGAACAACATGGACCCTTTAACTTAAGCTTGCCATTATGCAGTACAGCTATTCAAATACACAAAGTGTAATAGGTAGGCACGGTACACAGCACATGTTCAGTCTTTGCAGACCACCCACAAATCAATTTGGTTTTAAGGCAAAAGATAAAAAAGCAAATGCTCATTCATAAATTATTGTATTCAAGACAAACAACAAATACTACTACTACTACTAGTACTAACGCTAAGTAGGTAAGAAAAGCCAATAACAGTAAAACAAGCTGCAAAATATCTTGTAATAGATGAACTTCTTATAATGACCTCATTCCCTTTCCTGAGGGAAATACCTACACTTGAAGTTAAAATTGTCTTAAAAAGTTTTATTAGAAACTTACCTGTCTTGTTTAGGTACATCTACATCAAAAAGCACATTCATCTAGGTATAAAATACCACTTTTAAAAATTAAATGCATCATTCATATATATCATATAAACAGGCGAATGGATGGATGGAAAAAATATGCTAGCTATCTAGAACTATTTCTAGAGCTCTGATGTCCCATGAATCCAATCCTAAGGCAGAGTCTTTTTATCCTATATAATACACAAAAAAAATCACTCAGTAGTCACAATTTACATCAAACAGCTTAATTTGATCTCTGGTTGCAGTGTCACTTTCGAACAATGAAGACCAGCAGGAGTTTTTAGTATTTCATATAAAGTTGGACTGAGCAGAACCCAAATATCTACTGGAAAAAATATTTTAAACTCTTAAACAGATAAGCAGTTATTATCATGAACTATTAATGACATAGCTTGAAATTTTCAAATGGATTTCCTACTGAAACCTTTGTGTATCTTTCAATAGGCTTTCTCCTGGTTTCTATGTACAAGTTAGTGAGACAAGAGAAAAAGAATAACAGACTTTTGCTCAATCTACAAGATCTACTGGACTAATGGCCACCACAATTTCCATCAATGCCTCTTTCACTTCCACAGTGATAGTTCCATAATACAGTAATTACAAACAAAATTGAGAGAAACAACCATGCGGTTTTGTGGTGGTCTTGGCAGTCCTGGGGTAATGGTTAAACTTGATGATCTTAAAGGTCCTTTCCAACCTAGTTAATTCTATGAATTTATGATTAATTCTGAAGTCACTTTTTAATCAGAAGATTGTTGCATATACACATACTTACACACTCATGCACACACAAACATACGTAAAAGGTTTAAGAAAATCTCTCCTTTGCATTTGACAAAGTACTGCCATTATTATTTTGCTAGGACTCTGCTTCTAAAAAGTTACTTCTTCAACAAGTCATAACACAGCTAAAAAGTGGACAGGAGAAAAAGTCATTTTGGAAAAAACATTAAACCAAAGTCCCTTGAAAAAGTACCAGTACCATACAGAGATAATTCAGGACATTGGAAACACATGGAAGTACTTAACCTTTGAAATAAAAAAAAATAAAAAAAAAAAAAATTAACTTCACCATACTTGGGGCTACTGAAGCTTTGAAAATACTTCATGCTTCATTTGCTATAAAAGTTATTCAATCTCAGTGAAGTATCAAAGAAGAAATCAATGTAATGATTTTATGGCAAATTGCCAGAATAATTTACCTACTTTATACCTGATTATTTGTCCTGTTTTGGTTGATCACTTTTATAATGACTAGCCAACCAGCTCTAGAGATGCAGGTATTTCAGTAACAACATACTCCGATTAAAGCAATTTTCATACTTTTCTAGTACAAAAAGAAAAAGAAAAAATAAAAAAATAAACCAAAACAAAACAAAGCTCACACCCTCCAGTGGAGAACACAGTGACAGCAATAAAACTTCCCAGACTGACTTTTCAGAAGTGCCAAATTCACAACCCTATGTCAGATGATAGCATCAGAAAAATTAATATAGCTGTGATAGACGTTTGTTCCAAGATGAAGCTTTCAAACCGAATAAAATATATACATTAGATTCCTCATAAAACCTTACCAATTAAACTATCAAATTTAGTTGGCTTACTTGAAGGATCCTTGAAGAGGCAAAAAAATGCAAGAAAAGTTGCACTTCAGAAAGCCCAACTTTGATATAAGTCTTTAAAATGAGTCAGAGCTTAAATGTAGCTTTGTAGGACATTGTGGGGTAGACAATCATTGGTTGTGAAAGATGTAACCCAAAGGAATAGTTTAGCTCATCACATATTGGGCAGTATTTTCAGAAATACATATGTTGTAAAATCACATGAACTGTCTTTTTATTAATGCAATAATTATATTTATCCTTATTTCCTTTGCTAAGAGAAATAGAAAGAGATCTATATGAAACACATATTAATACAGACTTAACATAATTAAGCTCATAGAATGTAATTTTTGAAAGACTGCCAAAAATAATTTATGCTACTCTTGCAAAATTAACATGCTTTGTGAGTTTATAGAGCCTGCCACTTTTAAAAAGCAGATGATGTGCTAATTCTACTGATATAAAGTCTAGAGGCTGCCCTGTTTAGACTGTAAATTACCAACCTAAAGCAATAACTCCATCTTACCGTCATCACATCATTAATTCTCTACAGGTTAAAAAATTTGGATTCCTATTTGCAACTTTCCCATTGCATCAGCAGCTCTTCCACCATATTATTTTAAGTTAAATTAATTAAGACAAACTCTTGTTATAATTTTACTAAAATATGTATTTTTGAGAAGAAAAAGAGATTCTGATATTGCTACTGAGTTATAATATACTGCTAAAAGATACCAATGTGTATCTCAAATATTTCATTTTTAAATCATTACATTCAAGCTGGTATTATCCTTATGAAAAATACAGATTGCAAAACATCCACAACCATATGATTGCATGATGAATGTCTCTTAGTCTTACATGCTCCTAGCCTTTACATACTGATTTAGGATTTTCTGTCCAAGAAAATATACAAATACATGGGCATGCATCATTTTTCCTCCAATGCAATCTTCTTGTTCGTAATGCTGATGATTTGTATCAAGACAAGAAAAAGTACACAGTTAGAAATGAGGTCTAAAATATTGGAACAAAAGAATGGACTCTAGATTATAAGATTGTGGTGAGAACTGGATACTGAACTGAGACTTGTTCATGCATCTTCTTTTGGCTAAAGAATGAACAGAATATTTCTCTCAGCCCATTTTAGCAGCTACATGCCACTTAATTTATCCATATTATCTTCACCTCCTCAGATCTACCTTCCAAACTAATTGTCTGAGCACTCTTTATCTTGTTTTTAACAAAATTAAGTAAGGAAATAGATTACACAGTCTTTACTAGTTCAGTTTATTTTGACTAAATGGGATTAGAGAGAGCTATGAATTTTGGCAGCAAAACAGTGACAAGCCGTACAAGGTGGGTTAAAGTCTATAACCTTTTCTGTTGATACAGTGGCTGCCTGAAGAAGACATTGAACCAAACTTTAAGAGCACATATACTTCAGAGCAGATGGAACTATCTGCAGTGGTTGCTGGTGAAGCAGAAAATGGCATAGCCTTGCCTTAATCTCTAGCACTGCAATGCAGCCCAAGGATGAGTGCTGTTCAAGTACAACACACTGGAACAATGACATGCTGAAGGATATGAGCTTTCTTCCTAACCTACTCATGCTCTTCATAAAATGTAACTAAAGTAATTGCACCATACAGCTTGTACCAAATTTGTACAAATAGCTTGTACAAAAATTTGTACAGCTTGTACCAAATTGTACCATACATGGAGAACTTGTACCAAACACAATAATATCTGTCTGTATTCTTTCTTCCTCGTTTTCTTTCTTGAAATGTAGAGCATATATTTTTCATTGTTAAACTGTCATTGAAAAAAAGCATAAAAGACTGCTTTTGACATTTGTGGCTTTTTATTTTTCTCATGCACAGCACTCTCATTCTAGCTGTGACAGTACTTCTAAGATTTCATTTTAAATCTGATTTTATGTTAATATTTTCACAGAAAAAGACCTTTCTATATTTCTAATAATAAGCAAGGTTTACTTTGCTAAACTAAGTTCATAAAATTGTGATTTCTCAATATAATGATAAGACTCTTTTATTGAGCTTCAGAGAAAAGACATTACATTTCAAAACGCAGGTCTTTTACAGAACATATTTGTACTAGAGACACCCCTTTCGGGTACTATAATCACAGACGGCCTGTTTTAGGATCCTGCATATTCTTTAACAGAAGTTTTTGAACTTTGTTTCAGCCAAACCAGTAATTCCAGAAACAAGAACTATTTCATTCTCTATATCCTGTCTGCCTACACATGACACATATTTTAACTTACTAAATGGATGTAGAAAATATACCTTTTACAATAAACGGTAAAAATAAACTAAAATAGATGGTGGGAATCCTCATACGTCCACTTAATTCCTAGATAGATATAAGAAGGTTCCACATTAATATATATGCTGCTTCTGAGATGAGAAAATGAAGGCATTTTGAAATTATCTGAGGAAATTTTCAAAACACAATATAATAGATATTCCTAGTGCTAGGAATAAATGCCACTGAATGCTCACTTCATCTAGGTAAGATGGCATTTTATATTCATTTTTATCCTCCTTCGAACATAATTTATGGCATTTCATGTTAAGAATAAAAGTAATTTAAAGGTGTAGCAGCAATTTAACACACACACAAAAAAAATCCACTTCCTTAAAGTCTGGGTCACTTTACATAGTTAAGCCTTCATTCCAGAGACATTGCCTTTGGCCATCATAGATAATGAGGTTCATCCAGATGCACTAATCCACTGAATAACTAATGGCAAAGTAGAACAACTGAAAACCTTTATGGTCTTGCAGACCCATTGTATTAGATTCCCTCCCACCCAAAAAAGAAAATAAAGTAAAAATGCATAGTATAATTAAAACAGAAGATGACATTGTCCCCTCACTCCTTTTTTAATTTTTTTTTCCACATTTTATAGGCTGCAAGGCTGGAGACAGAAAGACAAGCAATTTGGCATTCGTTCCTCTGCTGAAAATGAGGAGCATTATAAAATTTTATTCAGACATTCATTCAAGTTGACAATGCAGTAAACACAGGATAATAAGAATCTAAATTTAAAATCTTCCCATCATGTAAGGACAACTACTTGGTCACTATACCACATCAGCCCTTTTATACCTACTCGAATGATATATCCCAGGATAATGCAAGCACAAAGCATTGCCATTTTGTCCCATGAAAGGCTTCAGGTGCAACCAGATTAACAGCAAAAATATTTTACAAAGTTTCTAACCTTTTGAGATTTTTGTCTCACAGAATAAATCATACTACACCATGGGTTTTTAAACAGAACTCTTACTGGATGAGGTAGAGATTTCAGATAATAAATTAACAACAAAATATGGTTCTAACAATCTCTTTAGATACATTTTCAGACACAGTTTTTTGACATAACAGGCTTGTGACACTACAAACACATTCTCATTCACCACCCAGCTAAACCTTTTTCACAAAAAGATTACACTAACAATGAAGCAAACAAACTTATCTGTTTCTCCGTATACCTTCAGTTAATGTTACTCCATAATTGGCAAAAAGACAAATATACCTACTTTATTTGGGAAGTTAATGTTAAAAGTGCAATCAAATTAAAAAGTAGAACACAGGTGGAATATAAAAAACCTCTTCAGCCACCCACTGATCAAATAATTACTACGCAAGTGCTGTTATTATAATTGTTGGGGGGAGAGAAGTGTTAATAAAATGGAAAATCTTAAACTTCATTATTAAAATCTTACCTCTATAAGCTCTGTAACAGAGAAGAGACAGATGTATTTCAGATCAACCTTTTGTTACTCTTTTGGTTACAAATTTCTCTCAGGCTGCACAATTTTATAAATTGCTGAGTAGGGGAGTCTAAGATATTTAATATTTTCCTTAGGAAGAGAAATTGTTTCAAAGAGAAGAATCTATTGTAATTCAAATGGAAGTATATGCTTCAAAACATTCAGATGAGAGAATTAATTAAGGAAACACAATAAATATCAAACAAGGTTCTCTTCCTATTCACATTAATTTCATAGCAGTATAATCCCATAATCTTTCATAGAATTTTTCCCAATTTACTATTGTCAGAAGTATGGTGAATATTAATAAGGTACTTCAGTTCAGGCAGCGTTATAATATCAAAAGAATTGAATACAAAATGAAACTGAAAGGATTCGCAAAAATATCCCAATGGAGAAAAACACTGTTCTTGCTATATTGTCTAGAAACCCTCAGTATCAAATATCATTGCAGTTAGGAAACAGATACTTTCAACAAAAATCATGGCATCACTAGGTAAAAATATTCAAAATTTTAATATTAATCCAAAACCAAAGCTCTGTTTCCTTTTACTTAATAATTGTTGATATCTATGAGATGAAGAAATTTGATCACCCAAGATTACCATTCTCCTACTAACTCATTTCCACAGGTATGATGCAGTCAATGATAACCATATTATATAGTCTATTCTATATATAATAACAGTCCTTAATAACTACAGAGCATGTTCAACCTGCTTGAGCTGACCTGAAAGAGATGGAATGACTGAATTTAGACAAGTAGTCCACCAAACTTAACTGTGAGGAGAGAGAAATAGATCTTACAGGCTGGACCTGAGGAGTATTACATCTGGGGAAAAAAAAATAAATAAATTTTGGATTAATTAAGTAAACTGCAAACAGACAGAGCAGTTCCTTGTTGTTGGCTATATAACAAAAGACTCCCTGCTTTTGCAGAATATGAATTAGTTTGGAGCAGATGAAAAAAAGGCAGCTTACATATGACTTTCCAACATATGTAGATTGTCTAGACTATGTCAGCAAGTTTTGGCATGTTGCCTCATATCCTCATGTCCACAATATCAACAAATACAGTAAACTACAGCAGAACCTGAGATATGGGAATGTTAGACCTTATGCACTGACTTCTTAGAACTAATCTTATAGACAAAAATCTCCTTTTTCAGTGTGTACACTTTCTATATGAGCAAAAGTGCAAATACTAAAAAAATATGAAGAGCTGCGAATAGCGCAGTGATTTTATGTACTCATTTATGTTTTAATTTTAAAGGCTACACAGGACAGGAATCTCCATGGACTTATTTGTAGGTACTTCTGAGATGGTTACTGTAGAAATATAAGATGCAGAACTGCAACAGGACTCCAAGTTATGGTGAGGGCTGTCACAGAGGTCATTGTGTACTCTTTTGAGCAATGTCCTGCAGAGTACAAGATCCCTGCTCAGAACCTATTCCCAAAACCTAGTTCAAAAGTGGTAAGGCAAGCTTCCACAAATTAAAGGTAAAGAATTGCTACTCTCTTTTTTATATAAAATCCCACTGTGGGATGTCTCATTTATTCTGGCTTGTCTGTCTTAGTTTCCTTACATGCAGAACAGAGATAACACTAGCCTCTCCAGGTGCATGAGAGAATATAGTGATAGGCAGGCAGTTAGTTAACATTCCTAAAACACTATGTGTTAAGATATTCTAAGATAAATGGAAATAAATGGAATAAGTTGTCAATTGTCATCATAGAAAAATCTCATGGTTTTTAACCCACAGCTGATTTTGTTTGCACTCTGGACAGCAGGATATACAGCAATTCTGCAAAATTTGATAATGACAGCAGTCTTTCAAATTAATGAAGTCCAGAGAAACCAAACAATATTATGCAATTTGTCAGCACAGTGTCAGATTAAAATTGTGCAAGTCAAGGCATGCAGTGAAAATTTGCATGGCTCAAATACACTGTTGAGTTTTAAATTAACTGTGTCTACTCAGGCAAAAGTCTTGACATGTCACTGCAAGTGAGTCCACTGAAAACACTAATAGTGCTGAAACAGCTATAATAAAAATACTATCAAAATTATAAGGTGGGTGAAAAAATGGATAGAAAATAATGGAAAATATTTTGCTGGAGGAATATCAATTATGTTTTCCTAGATATTATCAGGTTACATGCTATATACTCTAACTCAAAGTGAAATAATGCAAAAGTCTAGAGGGCTGCAGATGGATTTGGAAATTCCTCCACAGACAGGTAAAGAATAATTTAGAATTGAAACAAATTAGAAGGGTGTTACATCCTGACTTTGTGCAGAGCCATCTGAAACTATTAGAGGCATTAAATGAGTGTCAAAGAAAACAGAGTCAGGCCAAGTCAATCATCTTCATTCAGAAAACCAACCTCAGTAAATATTGAATAGAAAGAAGTGCAAAATTTATTAATGTAAATAGTTTACAAAATAACATTATGAAAGATGGTGTTCAGAGACTCAGTAGAACTCAGAAAAAAATTAGCATGCAGATAAAGGGATCCACCATAGACACAGTAAATTGGGTATTATAATAAGGGATACAGGTCCCTTTTCCCTTCAAGTCTAAATGTTAGTCAATTTCTAATTATTAGCAGTAAAAAAAAAAAAATCTTATTAGTGCTTTTTGCCATGTAATTATTCATTTATGAGTCTTAAGAATCTTTGAAAATATCTTCTCATCCTCATAACCACCATGACTTTATAGTTCCTAGCATTTTTAATTGTCAAATTCATTTCCACAAAAAGTAAAGCAATGTATCCTGTCTGAATCTAGATGTTCATTCAAATAAAAAGTTAATTACTTCAGAGTCTCACTTTTCCAGGTGGTGAAAAAGAGAATCACATGATGGTTAAGAAAAGCAGGGGGAGAAGAGGGAAGGATGGTGAGAAGATAACAAAGCTCCCTATTGTAAGGAAATCAAGCCTTCTCTCAATGTTGAGAAGACAGTGACTTTGTGTACAATTGCATTGTAAGAACCAGTCAAGACGATTACTTGATCCTTTACTTCTGCCAGCTGTGTACAGAAGTCATAAATTCACTCCTTCCATATCTTAAAAGAATTGATCTTGCCGTCTCCTAAACCCAAGCAAAATAATGTTACCATGCACTACCATGTCACAACTCTCTCAAAACAGTTCCACCTTCTTTCATTTTTCATGATATTAAGATGTTTGATTTTTTATAGTTAATAAAGCTGTGCTCAAAACATTTGGCAAGAGCATATCCCTCATTAAAATATGCTTTCCTCCTCTTTGCAGGAGGAAATCAACTGTTTGGGCATCTTGGAAGCTTTTCACTCTTTTAAGGAGAAACCAGAAATCCGTCTAGCAGTTTATACCCTGAAAAAATAAAAATCTGTGTACAATGCATTATTGCACAGAACATTGTGCTTTCTTTGGTTTGAGGCACAAAAAGCCTCTAACCACTCTGTTAAACAGAATCTTTTGGGAAAGTAAAGTGTTAGCTTTAAACAGCATATGCAAATTTCACACTCCTCTAGAGGAGAAGAAAGACCAGAAGCTGAATGGAAAAATTAAATCTAAATATACAACTAACTACATGTCTTTATGCTTTTGAAGTCAGCTTCTGATGTGATATCAACATAAAGTACAACAGAGTTTAGTGGCAAGAAGAGCTGCTGACCAGTATTTGATAATTCACCTGAAGAGACATTTCAAAAGTGACACCAGATTAGCTGAGGCATGCTTCTGGTGCCAACTTCACAGCTTGACCCAAGTGAACACCACATTGAGCCAACAGATGAAAACAGATGGGGACAAATGCTACTGTGTATTTGAAGTGCAATTGCTTGGTCAGTCTGTGACTGTAGGCATCTTCAACTGAACTATGTCCCTGAGCTAGCAATATTTGTTTATCTTCACAAAATGCTTTGAAATTTTCCCCAAGAGACTTTCCAAATATGAAATTCTGTAAAAGGGCTGCCACTCCAAAATGTAAGATGACTTACTGCGAGGAAGGACATTGTCATAGATGCCGTCCACTTCTGTAGGCATCAAGGTCTCTAAATCAAGCTGAAGAAGCAAATGGGAGCAGGAATCCCTCAGTGAGCAAAAATTCACTAGAAAGCAGAAATCCAAGAGAGCCTTCTCTGACGGATGCTGGACCCAAAGAAGAAGACCCATCATAAATTCATGGTCTCATCCCAGAATGACTGGAAAATACACCGCTGAAAGTTTGCATTAACAAACTGTTTAAGAATACACAAAATTAACTCATTTTATTTTGCTATGCATGCTGACATAAAAATGGAAGAGATGTCGTACTGAGTGAAAGAGACAATTTCTGCAGTAACTACATAATAAACTCACAGTTTTCATGGAACATTTTTCTATGTGAAAAATTTAGACCCTTACTTTTAGTATGATGAACCCACTCCATCCCATAAAGGACAACTAATTAAAAGCAAATATCAAAAGGCAAAAGTTGCAACAGAGAATTATTCAGATTATGAAAGAGCCAGACTGGCATACAACACACAAAGACAAAAAATTAATACAAAACCGTGACACCTGTACACTGCACATGTCACACACTTATCTACATAGCACACCAACAAGATACAGAAGTTTTGTTTTTCTATTTTACAAGTGGAACAATCTAAGGTTCAGAGATTAACAAATTTGCTTTGAACTTTGTGTGCAGCTCATGGTCTGGATTTGTTTTTACAAAGCACAATGTCTCAGGGTCTCAGTGATATAACAACAGAATTTTTCTTATAATGCTTTTTAAAGCCATGCACCTCATTTATTCCAAAAATATGCATTAAGAATATAAAATAAGATATCCATAAAATGTCCTTTATAATTTTATCCTGCCCAAAGGATTTCTATTTAAGAGAATAATGCATTGGTTATATAAACCTAAAAGCTAATCACACAGTAAAGCATATGCCAGTGATTAACTAACCAAGAGCTAAAATTTGAGAATTACGTGTAATTTCAGATTCCTTGTTTTCATATACTAAATCAAAAGTAAATATTGTGAGACATTACCATATTATCTACATTTTATATGTGCTATTAAAGGTTATTATAAATATTTTTTTACCATAACCAATAAATTTGAGGGGATAGGCCTATTAGAACACAACTTAAGGATATATACCTACTTGACAATAACTTTTAATATATAAATTTTACATGCAAATACAAGAGTGGTGCAAAGGAAATAAAACAGTAATAAGAATTTATGAAATTTAGTCTAAACCACACATTAATGCTAAGTCTAATAAGAACTATCATGCATCTTCCGCTATGGAAAATAAATCCACAAGTATTTTATTTAGAAAAGAAAAAAAAATACTTGACTAAATATATATAAATAGATCATAAGCCATGTAATGTTTGACCAGATAGCAGTTTCAAAATTATGATATGAAGCAAACCTACTAGTGGTTAAAAGGAAATGCTAGCATTATAACAGGAAAAAGGTATCAAACCATATCAATTTACATTAAGAAATCTTTAAAGTTTTAACCTGTGAGAACATCAAACAGTACAGCAGCTTGTACTCTAAGATCTGATTTTTGTAAAAAGTGCAGAAATGCATAGATACTTAATTTCACTTAGCTCATAATTTTTACTAAACTAACAACTAAATTAAGTTAAACTAGATAAATCACCTATTACTTACAGATCAAACTTAGAGCAGAAACAAATCAACAAATTGCCTGGGAAAAGATATACTGCTGTCAGCATTAATGAACCCATGATGGTTTTACCACTGGCATTATCAGAGATCTCATTTAATACAAAAATAATCTTTCTAAACTCTTTAATCCCATGGCTTCAAAGCACAGTGGTAATAACCACATTCAAAACTTCCTTGCTATTTCAAAACAGTGAGTCCATCTTGAACTTGTGTGAGGAAAACAGTAAAAACTGAAATAAGGGGTTTGAAGCTGATTTCACTCCATGCTTGTGCCAACTTCTCGCAGTCCTGATCTCCAAAACACCTGGTGACCAAATCCCCGTCTGCTCAAAGCAAAGGCTGGCAGCTATAACTTTGGTGACATATGTTTGGTTTCTGTGTGTTCAGGCAGGGAACAGAATGGGAATGCTAAACATTTAAGCCATTTTGTGCACTGTTTAATCCCTGAATTAGGGACTGGAAGAGGAAAGGGAGTAAAAAAAACAGTATTTTGCATTTGATTGAAAATATTTAGTGACAGTGAAATCCACACTATTAAGAATGCATTTTCAAAGCAGAAGCAGTATTCTATTTTTGTTTTCATTATACGTTTGTGAAAATGGCTACTGATCAAAACAAAAGCATATTGAGCTCACATTTTTTCCATCATACCCTTTCCTTGCAAGGAGTATAATTTAATCCCTGGTTTTCAAACATTTATATTTTAAAAACTGAGCATGAATACTCTGATGGGTTTAGAAATAAAGTGAAGTTTTCTATGTTAATTTGGACTTGGCATCCACATACTGCCAAAGAGATCTGTTAAATTGTGTTTATTCTCAGTAATATTACTATGATTTTTTTTTTCACAGTTGATATCCATCTAATGCCATTATAATTATTCTGCTTTTGATTCTGATTTTTTAATACCAGTTCATGTGCTCAAAAAGGAATCTGTCGTCTCAAGTTGATGACAAAGGTCAACACTTTTTTTAAGACAAGAAATACAGGCTGAGAAAAAAACATCAGGTGATAATAGAATACATTATGATTCCAAACAAAATTTAATTATGATGGAAGAATCAAAATTAATTTCCTTCTGTGACAAGGAAAGCACAAAAACAACTTGCGCAGAGAACTTTCTATTTTATTTTATTTTATTCACCAAAGTTAGTGTTCAGGTAGCACAAAAGTTACGTGAACTCATTGACATGTAATAATATGTATATAGGTGAAAAAATTTGTAAATCCTTCTTCATCTACTCTGGCCACAAATGACAAATTACTGTAAATATTGGTGTCCTGAAACTGTTACAACCTCTTTTTCCCTCTGAAATTCTTTCAGAAAGGAAAGGGAAAAAAATTATCACTATCTTCTGACTCTTTCTGAATAAGAAACCTGTAAGCACCATGCTTCGAGGCGTACTGCCTAAATCTCCATCCTAACCCCACCTGTAAGGGGAACTGGATTTGCAGGAAGTACTGAGAGTAGCACAGTGTGAAAGGCCCTATATTCACTCCACGTTTCCAGGGTGAACAGGCCCACTTCCTAGTGGTTTCCATATACTTATTCCTACAGAGAGTGTTTTCAGGCAGTACCTGTCTGGGGATACCTAAAAAAAGATTGTGCAGAGACACAATTTAAATGAGACTTGTGGCCAAACCCCACAAAAGGCAACAACTCAGCTCCTCTGTCCCCAGGAAGCTCTATGGGGAAGCACTGTTGACATCTCATAGATAGGATAGTTATGACTTGAATGCGCCATGGCAAAGATCTAAACCATGACAAATTGGGGTGGGGCAGATGGGGAGGTGGTTGTGGTTTTTGTTTTTGGAAAACGTGTCACAAAGTGAGAGAAAGTTTACAATTGTGGGACCATGAAAAAAGTTATGTTGCTATAAAAATCAACAGGACTAAGTGAGTCCAAGGTAAACAGTCACCCAAAGCAAATGAAATAGATTGCAACCCCATGGTTTGAGATTTGAAGGTTTGGAAGCGATTAAAAAACTGCTTGGTTTAAACATACTTATATTTTTACTCCTTGAAGCAAGAAGACTGTGTAGTGCTTCTGAAGTCTGTAATAAAAATCTATGGAAAGCCTGAGCACTATACGTACAGTTGTTAGGAATGGAAAAATCAAATTGACAGAGCTTTCCAAAGGGTCCATAGTGATCTACAACATTGTCAAAAGACATATGCCAGTAGAACAGGCAAGCAAAAGCTCTCACACTCAGTGCAAAGCAAGAGCAGCTCATGTCACAAGATAGCAACAGAATAGGTGACAGAACTGAGGGATCTGACAAGCACAACCTATAATTGAGGTGCCACTGCAGGAGATGTCTGACATCTTCCTTACCAAAATAAAAGGTAAGGAAACTAAAGGAATATATGCCATGCAGGAGTAACAGCATGCATGTTGTCAGTACCAAAAGTTTAGTGTGTTTTCCTTTAATTTAACTGAGCAGAGGAGGTGGAGATAATGAATACCAGTGCTGAAGAGGATGATCTGGAGCAGACTCATGCAAACCTTTCCTGTCTGGGCTTGAAGGTCCCCAGCATGTCAGATCGAGGATTTCCCTTCCCAGAAAAAGTGCAGCCAGGGAGCTTTACTCTTCCCACACCGACCTATGAGCAAATACAGAAACTTTGTTAGTTTGAGGAGTGCAGCTGCCCACTCATATAGGCCCTATGCAGAAAACTATAATAAGGGAGTCTAGTGGGAGTGCTGTCATCTCACAGTTAAAGATTGGACACTTTTGGTTTTTGGTAACATGAGCAGTGCCATTCTTGTAGATTTGTGACTTTACTAACTAGCTTCAAATTAAGTCACAGAACCACTTCTGTGAGTTACTAATACGTATTTTAAGGAGCAGTTTTAAAAACCTCATGCGTTTGCCTGTGAGAAATACAGAAACTTATAGTAAAGGAAAAGTCTTCAGCACAATGGAAAGAAAAACAAATAAAGCAACTATCTTGAACATGAGGAGAGAATTTTGCCCCAGGTGAACTGCTGGAAGAAACTGAGAAAGAAATGTTATTATCCCCTCCTCTATTTCTCTGTGTAAGGTCTTTGAGACGGGAAAGCCTCTGAGCAAGAGGGGAAAGCTTTTATCTTTAAGGCAGATACTCTCACTTTTGACAATGCAGGCACAATAGGATGTACATATAGCTATTAAAATGAGAAACATTCTGAGGGAAAAGAAGAAATGTTTTTGGTTTATTGTGAGGTTTTTTCCCCACTCTAACTTCACTTCCACACTGACAAATCTCTGCCAAAAGAAAAGCACATAGTTGACATTAAAAAATCATTAAAAATTTATTTTGATAATACAGACTAAATTCTCAGCTGAGTTAAATAAACACAGTGCATCTTCTTCAGATACCCTACTTCCCTTTAGGAATATTTATATATGGAATAGCAAATATTATTTTGAAATATGTACTTTTTAACCTAAGAAACATCCAATTTCCCTAAAGTGTCAATATAGTCTCATAGAATCTGTGCTCAAATTCTATCCTACTGCTTATGAACTGAATTATAATTATTATCCATTTATTTTTATTATTATTTAAATTATGCAGATGCAAGCACCAAGTTGCCAGGTTTTGCTCAGTTGTAGAGTTTCATTTCAGTCTTGCAATTGTCATGATTGTATAAGTGAAACAAGAATGTTCATTCATTTGAAAAATAAACCTCAGTTTAGACCACAAAAGTAGAACAATTCTGGTTTTAATAAGACAATTTAAGTATCATAGAGTATATGAGATATCCTTCACATTTGGGAAATAAAATCATAACGAATTACCATTATGATCTTCTGCTCATACTTATGCTTATTATATTGCAGGTCTTTTAGTACTCCTGTCCCTAACGCTTTCACGTGAAAAACAAGAATAAGGAGCTTGCATTTTAGTGTCTTGGCAATACGCTTGTCACAGTGCAAAAGAAAGATCTAAGTGAATTGTTTCCTTTGATATCTGTCTCTTACAATATTGTACCACATCTAGCAGTGTGAAAAATAAAATAAATAAGTAGCTCTGTGTTACAAAAAAAAAAAAAGAAAAGAAAAAAAGGAAGGCTTGTGGCACAGAAGAAAAGGTAACAGCCTTACACAATATTGTGGGAAATACATTTTTTAATATTCAAATTCAAATTCATTTATTTCCATACAAAAATTAAACCTGTCTGGTGAGAAAACTTACTTTTTTTTATTCGGGGGGGATGGTGTTGAAACTAAAACAGTATTACGACAATCAAAACGAACACCATTCAGGAAATTTACCATAGTGCAACACTTTGGTATGACTATGCCCAGAGTGCCTGATTTTAATCTCCTAACAAAAGAAGCAAACTATTTAAAAATAATTTTGCTCTAAAGTTGCAGGCATTCCAAGATCATACGGAAGTTCTTTCCTTTTTTTTTTTTTTTTTCTCCAAACAACTATACTCACATTATTATTAAAAAAACCGCCAAGCCCACAACTCTTCCATAGATCTGCATCTGTTGTATTAGAACAGTTTTAATTGCATTTTAAGAAAACAGGGCTCCAAATCATTGGCAAAGCAACATACAATGGCATTTTTCCACACAAGTAAAACTCCTGCTAAGGCAAATTTAATCAGAATATAAACATTGCTCTAACACTTACACAACTTTTTAATATTGGAGTTTAGGATCAAACATCTTGAACCGAATCACTTCGGAGTACAACTGCTTAGGAGTCAGGAATTATTCCACAGTTAAGGTTGCATCCATGTTCCTATTATTCTCATACCTTATATCCTACTTCATTCTTTTTCTGAAAGAATTCATCTGAAGAGCAGTCAGATAATTTCCTCACCTCATCCATTTCCATAATATCAATCCTGTCAAACAATTAACTCTCAAATTAGAACTTGGTAATGGAACTTTTATCAGAATTGCCATATAGACCAGCCATGGTTCTGCCCAGCTATTGACCTCTTGAAGAGTACTATGGAAGAGGCTACTTGAAGATACTATAGAATTAGAAAAGAGAATAAAATGAAACTGGTAATTGTCAATTACCCTTCCTTCAGGAAAGCTTTTTATAAAATTAAGTCCAATCCCATCAAAAATATTGAACTGTTGACACAAAACCAAGAATCGTTAAAAAAAACCCAGAAAGTACCTTTTGACCTGAAAAATGATAGTCTGCTGCCAGTGTCACTCATAACAATGAGATGATACTAAATATGATGATAAAAAAAGGAGACAGGGCAAAAAATTCACACACACACAAAAAGAATATCTGAATCTATGTAAGAATCCAGTTAAATATATTGATATTAAAAAAAAAAAAAAAGACAAAAAACAAAAAACAAACCAAACAACCAAAAAAAAAACCCCAAAACCCACCCAAACAAAATCTTTTCTTTTACCACTGTAAACTATTAATCAGGAATTAAGTATAGTCAGACAGATTCCACTACGGACAGGACAGTGAAACGTATTCTTCTACTCCAATGGGCCACTGGGAATAGTTCGAAGAAAAGGCTACTTCTCCATGGAAAACTTGCTTATTAGAGCAGAACCTAAAGATAGCATACTTGTTAATACAGAAAATGCACCAGCTAAATTATGAATGCATATGAATCAACAAAAATAGAAATGTAGGTAAGTGATGTGAAACAGTTGTCTTCTGTCTAGCTTTGCTGCCTTCGTCATAGCAACAAGCATTTGAATCACTTTCAGTTGAAGACCTAAAGAAATAAATTATAAGAAGCATGGCTTGTTTAAGTTTCTTTTTGTAATAATTATTTTTACCACTAAGTTCATCCTTCTCCACCATTCACTGAAATTTTGAGATACTGAATATTGTTCTCAGCCTAGCTCATGAAGTCATGATCTGAAAAACATTCTGAAGTAGCACACAGACAATTGGAAATCATGTCAGCTTTTCATAAACCTGTGATTTAATAATATAAAAGCTTTTTATTTTGAAAGTTAAACCCTGTGCAAACTTGTGTAATAAAGATGTATAACATTTCATTTAAAAGTTTTTTAAAATTGTGTAGTGAAAAGCACTTTTGAACCAATAAATGAACTAAGTACTGTGAAATATGTAATTTTGATTATCTGAAACACCTGGTTATTACTTTGTGTGGAAAAAAATATTAATGGAAAAATCTGTCAAAAACAAGAAGTCCATTTTTAATGGATAAGCATCCTGGAAAACAAACCGACCAACCAACCCACTACTTCCTTGGCAGGCCTTATTCAGAATACTTTCATATATATAATATAAACACACTATCATTTGGCTAAAGTGGTAGTATCATCTCTGATACAGAAAAAAATAATAGAAAACCAAATGGAAGGTGAAAGTAGAAATATTACTTTTACTAATCGCAATGTAACAAGCAACAGTTTCCATTGTGAAGAGTGAGAGGAGAGATGGGAAATGAACAGTAAATAACTCTTAATGACCTACCTTTGACTATTGCACTATTACAGCTATTTTTTTCCAAGCCATTCTTCACACCAGCATAAAATTCTCTGGAGCAGATCTGATTTTTCTTGTATCTGAAAGTGTTTATTTAATACAGGAGTTCAAAACAGATGGGATTACAATTCAACCTTCTAATTCTTTACAATACAGTACTGTGTGGCAATGTAGAAGTCAATCTGAAAACCAAACTGAAGCATAGGGAAATATCAGTAAAATTACTTGGATGCAGGAACCAAACAAGTTAGTAGGTCACCTGGGAAACAACTCAAAAGTGGATGTAAGGAAATTTTCCTTCACCTTCTTTTTCTCTCTAAAAGATTTTGTAAAGAACTTCTAGATGCCAGGAAAATATATAATTAATTTGAATTAGGTAAATGAAATATACATTCATATTTAGGTTTAGATAAAGGAGCCAATTCACATGAAAATCATGAAGTTTTAATGTTAAAAGGTATGATCACCTAATCTATTATTTTATTTTTATGAAAAACAATTAACAAAGGAATTTAAGACCAAAGACTATTAAGCAAACCTGAGATTCAAGCTAGAAACTTGATTTGATCAGCCACAGCAAGGCAGAAACGAAACATCAGTTTCTCCAAATAACTTCCAGCGTTGTTTTATCAGCTGATACAGTTATCAGGCATCAGGTGCTCCTTATGACCCAGAGGATATACAGGACAAAACAGAAACCAAGTCACTGATTGCCTCCTCCAACAAGTGTCTTCAAACTTTCCGCATGTTTTTTTGATTCCTGAAATTCTCACAGCTTTCCTGAACAGTGAGCTACAGAACAGGGGCAAAACAATGCCAGTGATCTCATTAAATCCTCCTTTACCCGAGTCATGACAGATCAGCACAATATCTAAATCACTTTAATTCTCCCTGCTGAGATTCTGATAATAGAAAACTCTGCTCATCTGCAAATTTCTTATACAGATGCAAACACAGTGTTATTGACCAGGTGACCTCTGAGAAATTATGCTATTTCCACCTCTTATCCATGACTCTTTCAAGCATCTGTAGTTCTACAGAGCCGTGCTAGCATAAAATGTGTCAATTTATATTTTAGAATTGTAACAACTTTTTTTCTTATGTGATCTATAGCATACTTTTAAAATAAGAATATATGCATGTAAAAACACTTATACACTCAAACCTTTGCATATATACATATATAAGTACATACATGTGCCGATACAACATCCAAATTACTTTCCTGGGAACAATGAATTTGGCTCAGTTAGAATGTTTGCACCTGAGAAATACCAATTATTTGAAACCTCAAAGTATTTGAGAGTATTTCAGGAACTGATCTGAAGGAAATAGAGAATTTGTTCCTAGACAATAGCCAACCACTCAAATTCATTATCCACTCAATACTAATGCCGAAAGCAAGATGTGCAACTGAGCTGGCCAGTGGTGCTCTAGATAGTTCTTAGAAAGTGAAAAAGGAAGAATAAAAAGAACTTTAATCAAAAAAGAAAAACAAACACTTTTAACAAATGGTGTACCTGTGTCTTACTTTATTCAAATACAGTGTAGGATAAATGGTTTCAACTAAGTCTAAGTAGGTATAAAAATCTACCTCTGCATCCCTGTGTCCCTGATGTAAACCTCATTCAAGGATTTTCATTGATCATTTGCAACCTCAAAGGAGCCGAGGGGGAAAAACATTCTTATCTATCAGTCTTATAACCTGCCCAGAAGATATTAGTGCCCATCAGCATAATTCTCAGATCAAAAACTGTTAATGCACAACTGCTTGGTGCTGAAAAAATTTCTGTTTTTTTTTCTTTTTTTTTGAGCTTCGATTTTTTTGTTAATGGAGGAGTTTATATTGAACAAGCTAAATTACTCATTTAGCAGTTATTTACGCAATAAGATTTGAATGCCCCACACAAAACAGCCCGAGTTACAAATTTTAGATATTATCTTATATTTAACTTACCAAGTAGTAATAATATCTATTGAAATTTTAATGAGAAATTAAATAAAGTTATTGAACACTTTACTGGATGACAGGATAAGAGTCATGAGTGAGTGTATATATCATGTTCTTTTATGTGCTTAAACTTTGAGTTTGAATATATTTTTTAAAACTTAACTATAAGTTATATATTTTAAGTATCTATAAAACTGAAAAGGTAGAAATGAATCCCAAAGAAACTAACATTCATGGAATTCATCATACTCATAAAAAGTTTTGCGCAAGCACACCACTTCAATCAGAACCAACCTGCTCACTGTGCTGTAAAGAAATAGGCTTACTTTAAATGTACTGCTAAGAAAAGCAGTGCACAGATGAAGAAAACTGTTCCAGTACACAGACAAAAGTAAAGAAGGAATTTAAAAGGGCTATAATCCATAATTCTTTCAACTACTAGCATTTGGTATAAATAAAAAAAATATTTTCTTTCCAGTTTAACAATAATTATGTTCCAAATAATAGTTCAAACATAATTTTACAATGGATACACCCTCAAACCTATTAAAGACACAGCTATTATAACTATCTATGTACAAGAACCTTAGAAGATACATACTTTTTAACTGGAAGCAATAAAAGCATTGACAAAAAAAATTAAACTAGTCTTTCATCGCTAATTTTCCCTGAAATCTCTGACATCTACTCTGGTAATAGAAAATATCTAATAAAGATATATGACTCATGATTTCTTGTACAATTGAATATTTTGAAGAATTCAGGAACTAAATACCCCTGTGTTCTTTAATAATACATTTCAAAATAACACAAAAGTGTAGTACACTTTTATACATGCTTTCTTAGTAAGAAGTTCTTTGACTCTCTCCAAGGGCATATGTGGATGTGAATACAGACTGAATAAACACTGGCATTCTCTGGACATGTTGGGTGACAAACTGCTGAGTGTTTCCTCCTAAAGATCAGGCCAGCACAAACATTGAACCTTAGGTAACTTGAAAATTTCTGAACTCAATTCCTCAAATGCTTTAAAATTACACACCATTTTTCACATCACATGAAGGCTATTTATGTACACCCCCTTTGACTACAGTAGCATTTGCCTTCACATTATCATTTTAAGTTATACTTTTCAAACTGAGATGTTCACGTGTTTTCTAGAATGCTCCCACTTTATTTGAAGATGGGAGGTGCATGTCTTCCCTCCAGCATTCTGCTACATAAAGATGTAGAAACCACAATGCAGAAAAGATCACAACCATCCACATTCTGAAATCAATAAGCTGTTTCATCACTGAATTTCAAGATCTATAACCAATAATTATGTATTATAGTGTGCAGAAGAATGCTTGCCAGAATTTCATATTGCAATGAATAAAGCTCTAAAGGTCACGAGATTAATGATGCTTGCCCATGCAGCTCTCTTTTCATCATAAGCCTAAAAGTCCCAAATAGTTTTCTGATTAATAGAAAGCCAGGCAAAAGCAGTTGAGGAGGGATAAAACCCCCAAAAGGTGACAAACAAACCGCAAGCCTTCGATATGATCAGAGCTGGCTCAGAATGAAATTCAAGAGCTACTGAAACATGAGTTAATAGAAGCAACAGGACTAATGCACTTTGTAATGTACACAGCCTGAAATTGAGACAGAAGAGAATTGACTGAGCTCAAATGCAATACTCTTTCCCTTTGGGAAAAATATAATTTGAAAGACTGAAACAGGAAGAGAGATTAAGAAAGAGGAAAGCAAGAGAGAAAGATATTTTTGCTAAAAGACTGACAAGTATGTCCCCCTTGTCAATAAGAATCAAAGCTAACAAAAAAAAAACCACAACAAACCCCAAACAAAAAAAAAACAAACCAACAACTTTCTAGTTTAGTTTAGTGCCAAAACAGTACATAAAGACAGCAACTGAATTATGAATAAAGGCCCTCAACAGCATGAAAGTGGATTTTCTTGTCTTTTCAAAAAGCCCTCAAGAGAGAGCACAAAATCTTCTGTAATATTGTCCCAAATGGCTATGTGACTTGTGAACTCAGCAAATGTGCATAGCCTGACCAGGCATATGATACTTCTGGAAAAAGCAGTCAAAAAAACGGAGAAAATGAAAGCAGCTACAGTGATACACAAAGACAGGCAACCTATAAGGACATCAAGTAACTTAATAGAAGACTTGCAACAGAGACAATGAAAAAGCAAGAAACTGCAAGCTCAAAGCAAATTCTTCAGTGAAGCACAATATTTTTTAACTTTAATTAAAAAAGTAAAATAAATCCATATTACCATCTACTACCATGATTAGAATCAAGTCATATCAAATTAGCAATCAATCATTACAAGCTGCTTAATGCAGAATAATTTCTTCTATTTCAAAAACAGCTAAAGATATTTGGTTTACACTAGTCAGGTGAAGTTGAATGTTGTGAGATTATAACTACTCAGACCTCTGAAATGAAGTTTATTGCTAAAGTAAACCTTTAAGTAAAAGCAGGGAAACAGAGAACACATGAGAGAGGAACTGTAAATATCTCAACAAAGCTCCTATCACAGAATCCTAACAGACCTGGAGCAGAGCTGCCCAAGCCATGGACAAGTGCAGGCACAAAAGGAGCATTAACATCACCTGCAGGGATAAATTCTTACTCCAACTTGTCAATAGAGTTGGAGAAACACATTTGCAGCTCTTGAAGCACTGTCTGGACCAGACCTAGAGATTCTAGGCCCTCTTCAGGGCTCCTTAGTATGTTACACAGTCTTGAACAAAGGATTTAATTCCCTTATGAATTTCATTCCCTGTTTACGCTGCCTCAAACACACATACTAAACTCTTCCAAGGCCACTGTTTTATGCTATGTGATGACACTGCCACATGTGAACAATCTTGGTTAAAAAGCTCCCAATCGGAATTAGTAATTTTGAGTACAGGACACATTTAGAGCAGGGTAGAGAGAGATATGCAACATCTAGAGGAAAGTATGTAGAGGAGGTCAGACTCCTTCTGGGTTTAGGCTTCAAGAGATGCAGGAGCAAAGAAGAAAATGATTCACATAAGAAAGAAAAACCCTTAGCAGTAATGGCTTGTCTTTTTGAGGGGTTACATTTCTAGCCCCCAGGGAATTTCAAGTAGCATGCTTAACCTCCACTTTAGGAAAGGAAAATACAAGCCAGCACACAATTCTTGAAAGATTTCCAGTGTCTGCTTGAAGTGGTTTCCATAATGCAAATCAATAATACTCTTTTCCTATTCCTTTTGTTTCTAGGCTCTTTCTACTCCCCTTAAAACAAACTGAATTTGATTATTTTAGCAAATTACAACAGCAATTTTTATGCAGTTTCATTCCATCTCCAGTGAAGCATACCACGTCCAAGATTAACATAGCCTGATGCAAATAGAACATCACAAAAGTTATGTATCTATTTTCCCTTAGGAAGATTGCTGCCACCAATAGCAGACTTGAATCTGCCAATTCTAATTACAGCTCTGGGATTCTATTGTCAAATATATTTCCCATATAAATTGTGCTTGCCTTTTCAATGTTTTTGACTGATAGGCTGAGCACGGAGTTATCTTTTTTAAAATGCTGTAATGTATGGAGTAATGCAAATTCTCTTGCCTTTTTACAGGCTACACAAAGCCTTTTTATAAATGTATTTTTATTTTTAGTGCTTGTCTGTTATCTGTATGGCCTATTTTACAGGAATCTGCAATGCTTTGCAGCAAATCAGATTCAAGTGTATCATTTGTGGGCTACACACAAAGACAGCGGTAAGAGTATTAATCTGTTCTTTTCAGCAAGCTAGGTCTCAAGAAGCTCCCACAATCCAGCATTAACAAGCTATTTATTTCATTTATCATGTTAACGACTGAAGAAAAAAATGAAAATGATGATTGCTTGTTTGTTAATGAAAGGGTGCTGTGATTAACCACTGGAAAGACTATTAAACATCATAAAATTGCCCTTGAAATTTGACACACTTCATATCTGATGTGCCATACTAGTAGTGCAAAAGAAATAAAAAGATCAATAAAGGTTTCACCTAACTCCCAGTTAGATAATTTCATGGATTTGGGGAAGAAAAAAAAACAAAAACGGAAAGGATAAATATTAAAGTAAATTAGATTATTGAACAGTGAAAGATGACATAGATGGACTTTTCAGTCTTTTATGATGCTAAGTTAGCTGCCTTATAAAATGTAGATTAATGAAGATTTTGTGTATTTATATTTTGGTCTACCTATCAGCAAACTTGCAAGTCCTTGCTAGATAAACAATTATCTTAATAAAAAGAGAAAGCAAAAGAAATATATTCGCGGTTAGCTTGCCACTCTTGATATTTTCTCTGCCCTCTGTATTGAGAGCCCTGTGGAAGACTTTGTGCTGATGAGTTAGTGACCTTGAAGAGGTCATGTCTTCTCTACTGGGCCTTGTACTATGGGCTTCAGCAGATCCTTATGATAGCATGAGCAGTGCTGCAGGGGAGCCTGAGTGTTATGAGAGAGATAACACCTCACCCTATCAAGAAACTTTGTTAGCTGAACAGCTTCCAATATAATTTGTAACTTAAAATATGCTTAGGAGCAGTAAAGTCTATGTGGATTAAAGGGTGCAACATAGTTATTGGTGATCCACATCAAAGTTAACATGGGCACTGGCAGACCTGTCCTGTGCTAGGCTGCCTGTCCAGCACAACTTCAGGTTGTGCAGCACAAAACACTTGGCTGCAAGGCAAACTCAGACAGCTCTTGTAACAGAGGAATCTGTAGGCAGCTTCCACTTAGCATGGACAATTACACCACCTTCATGGCCACACCTTTATCTAGAAGCACAGCAAGAAGTTCTCATGAGAGCATCCTTTATAAGTAGAGTTACTTTCTTTTAAGAAAATTATATATAACAGCTCAAAGGAGGAACCTTTCTCCTTGGACAGGATCTCTGCAGCCTGTCCTGGGAAGTATATCCATGGTCTGGCTGATGATGCATGAACATAAGGTGCCCAGCATCTGAAGGGACATAATATTCATTCCCTATATATGTCTCCTTCTGTTTCTATCTTATTATAAAAAGCTATTTTACTAAGCTATTTGTCTCTGAGTTTAAAAACTTCTTTTGCCAGAAGTTTACTAACAGTAGATCACATTTCTGACTACAGATGTCAGTATATTATGTCAGTATATTCCCCACCAATTTTATCCTGTCACAAAAATCTTAACTTTTAACTACTCAATTCTCAACTGCTGAACTCTGCAGTTAGCAAGAGAAACTTAGTCCTGCAAAGAAAGAGGGTTAAAGCCGTAGTATAAACTTACTGTCACAGTGGTCTGGAGCACCTGACGTTAAGGCATTGGGGACCGAAATAGGACGCCGAGGTAAGACTTGGGGTTTTGAAGAATTCACTCAGAAGAGCACCAACTCTGGTAGCTGGCCAGGTGTATCCTAAACTAGTTAAAGATAATGCTCAGGAAAGAGAGAGATCTTAAATGACCTCCCTTGCCCAGACTTGCTACTCCTGTTCTGTAGCACCTGTAGACACTTTCACCATGTAAAAGCATCAGAGCTGAACTTGCTCTCTTACAAGCAGAAACTTAGGACCTATCTTTCTGCACAGCAGAGTAGTAATTTCTTCCCCTTTAGATAAAGCCATAGGAGGCTGGAGAGTTGGAGAGTAAGTGGAGAAACATTTCCCCTGCATTTAAGGGTTTGTGTATGAAATTAAAGCCAAGCTGCTTGACAGCTTCAAGACTAAGATGATTAAGAGGAAGAAAAATTTAATAATAAAAACTATTATAGATGTAAGAATATTCACAGGTTTTCAGTATTTGGCAACATTTTGAATATGCAGCTCTAGACTTAAATAAAATGAAGGCCTCTAAAGACAGAGACCCAAGTCCTTTTACAGATTTAAGACAGGTATGTATAGAAAGTTAAAAAATGTTAAATGTTAAAAAAGAAAGTGTGAGAAGTACTTTAATAGTTTGTCAGTAAATATCAAGATATGTCTGTATGGATTACAGATGCTAAGAAGCTCCTTTTCATCTATCTTTTATGTGTTGATTATACTAAAAATAGAAAACCTACAAAGTCTAAAGGCACAGCTTCCTGTTGCTATAAGCTCTGTAAACAGCAAGATCTATGATTATGCTCATTGATTTCTCTAAGGAGACTGAGATTTTACATGCTTCAAAGGCCCATTGACGACAAGAAATATTACATATGAAACATATAAAGTAGAATATAGGCTGATTCAGTGAGCTTTATGAAATTTATAAACAATTTGTTGAAAGAATTTATGTTCCTTGTAAGCAATTAATTTCACGGCTCACACTTTTTACAGTGCCTTAAAAAAAAATGACGGTATTTATATGTCAGGAGCATAAGGAATGGTATGTTAAAGATGAAGATGCACACATAACAATACTTTTGGCACCATCCACTGTCATCCTGGCCTCCCAATTAGCATTTATTTTTTCCCCCACTTCTGGAATTTGAGCTTATCTAAATGAGGTTTAAAAAAAGAAGCAGATGCCAAGTCCTCACTTTTTTGCATCGATTGAATAACTTTCAAGCCATTGAAAAAGAAGTTATTATTGTTTTATGAAAGATGCCATAGAATTGAAAAGCACTTCAAAGGGATTGAAAAGTCATTTAGGAACTTTTGAAGCTTGTTACAATTTTAAATCTAGAAACCCTTGTAAAACAGCACTCATTCTTCTGATTTTTCAAAATATTAGCATTATATGCAACAGACTAGCATTTACAAGAAAGGAAAACTCTACTTACTGTTGTGAAGAAAAAATAAGATTTTATTTTATTTACTTAATCTATTTCAGGTGAAAGTCGGCTTCTAAGCAGTTACCTAGTCCAGCAAAAATGTCAACCTCGATATCTTTGCTCACATGAATATTTCAGTACAGTTTTTATCACCAAAATTTAAAAAAGCGTGTGGAAACAAAAAAGAATAAAGGAATAATCAAATATTTTGAGTTTAAAATTGCTTTGATAAAATAAACAAATTAACCAATAAGTACTTTTCTAGCCTCCGCTAAAAAAGTAAAATATGTGACGTTCTTTGTCACTGTTATCTATGACTTTCCTTAAGATCTTACACTGGGACATAAGTTTCCAAGCACAGAAATGTGAAGCTGATCAGTAAGGGTAGCTGGGGCAGAATTTGAAACAAGCACGAAGAGTCCATCATCACAAAACTTGACATTTTAGTTTTGTTTTCTGGTGATTTTATTTGATGCTACTGACCTCAACAATGTATTTCTTAGAGGACTGAAATAATGAATAGAAAAAAAAAAAGAAAGAATCACTTTTTTAATTATTTACAATAAACTAGCATACACAAAATAAGATTATTTGGTGTTTTAAAGTTTTACATACACTCCAGAATTTAACCTAGATTCCAAGAATTTTTTATTTTTTTTTTAACTTTACTGGGATAAGTGATCTATTGTGGACTAAAATGCAAAGGAAGGTAAATTTCTGACTTGGAGAATTCCCAAGGTCAGAAAGGTGAAATATCAGTGTATATACATTTATTTTTTTTTTCTGTGTCATATGTGTTTTCCTCTAGTCCTTGCTGCCAACCATTGCTGTAGACAGGGGAGTGGGCTGGGTGACTTTAGTTCAGACCAATTTGAGTATTTGGGTTTGGGGTTTTTTTCCACAAATATGAAAATTCTAGCCACATTTTCACATTTAGAAGATTTAAAAGAAAATATCTTCAATAGCAATAGAGAGAAACTCAATTTTTTTTTCCACAGGACTAATCTTGCTTGTCTTATGGAAAAGTGTATAGAAAACACTGAGAAACATAATTAAATTAATTTTGAAGAACAAACATTCACATTTGTGTTATTATCCAGTAACTTCATTTTTCACTTTTATGAACAGAAGGTTTTTTTAATTTCTTTGAATGAGATTTGATATAATTCAACAGTTATTTCTTGCATGGAAGACATGCAGAAAGGATTATAAAAAAAACCCAAACAAACACAAACAACATAAAACAAAAAAAAAAAAATCACATCAAACAAAAATCAGGGGAATAAACGTTTTCTTCCTGACAGATAGTTCAATATGGAAACTTAGTCTCTTCCATACTAAAGTAATAACAGTCATGGGAATATTCTCTCACATGCAGACTTTTAAATTTAATCAGGACATAATGCAATAATTTACTAATCTCGTCAAAACTTGTGAAAAATATTGCACAGATTGTTTCTTAAAACGAACAAACAAAAAACCCAACACAAAACCAACACAAACAAATCTACAATAAAAAAATGGAGACAATATTTATATTTACTGCCATTGAAAATGAGATATTTCTTAATAATATGATTTATGCTCTTCACCTAGCAAGATTTACTAAGATATGAATAAATAGTATTTCCATGTCCTAGGAAATTCCTTTAGGTGTAATGAGACAATAGCGTATCTGAAAAGTCCTTGTTCTACCCATAAGAGAGGAATATCAGTACAGGGAAACTCATGACAGCAAATACGGAATTTCCATCCTCACCACTGAGAGGGTCAGAGACTGGAGTGTGTAATCCCTTAATTAATCTATCTTAGATTTTCCTCATTAGTACATTATCTAACCCATAGGAAACTTCTGTTTTCTCTTTCTTTACCTCTTGCTGAAGTGGATTAACGTTACTCAGGCAACAGTAACACAGCTGTCTTGGTTTAGGTCCAGCCGGTAACTGAGAACAACACAGCCACTCACTCACTCACCCCCTTCTTCTCCCCCTGCTCCTGGAGGAATGAGGAGGACAATCAAAAGAATGTAACTCCCACAGGTTGAGATAAGAACAGTCCAGTAATTAAGGTACAATACAAAACTTCTGCTGCTACCACCAATAATAATAATGATAAGGAAAGTAGCAAGGGCAGAGAATATAAAACTAAAAGGGGGAAACAAAAAAAAAAAAAAGCAACAAACACAAGTGATGCACAATACAACTGCTCAAAACCAGCCAACCAACACCCAGCCCAACCCAAGCAGCGATCTGGGCCTTCCAGATAACTCCCTGCAGTTTATATACTGGGCGAATATCCCTTTGGCTAGTTTGGGTCAGGTGTCTTGCCTCTGCTTCTTGCTCCCCTCCTCACTGGCAGAGCATGGGACTGGAAAGTCCTTGATTGGGTTAAACATTACTTAGCAACAACTAAAACATCTGTGTGTTATCAGCACTGTTCTCAAGCTAAAGTCAAAAACACAGCACTGTACCAGCTACTACGAAGGAGAAAAATGACTGCTACTGCTGAATCCAGGGTAATTCTTTCTTTAATTTTTTTTTTCCATTGGTCATATTAACACTTGTAAAAAGAAAAGAGTGCAGGTTTATTTAATCAGAAATCCAGAGACAGACCTGACATAAATTTCTTGTGCAAATCAAAGCAAGCATACATTTGAATACTACATGGCAGAAGGAGAGTTGCATGTTATCCAGAAATGTAACTAAGGAAGTGTCATTTTTAACAAGTCTTTATGGCTTATTTTATCTGTTGCACATTGATTGCAAAGCACCACTTAACTGTATTGATTACCATAGCTAGGTATGATTGCTATTCGTCTCAAATAACTTTGTTGGAGTTGCATCAGAAAAATCCATTACTTATTATAATGATTCTTGTTACCAATTTGTCTTAACATTAATTAGTTAAAAAAAATAATTGTAACTTTCGACTCTACATTAACAGAAATGTCCTATCTGCAATTTAATTTCTAAATCACAAGGTCAGTATAACCTTTCACATTTAGTTTGTGTTGTCAACAATGCAATTTGCTTATGCCAAGCAAGCTGCCTAAGTTTTCTCTACTTGTATTTCTGCACAGTTAAAACACTTGAATATAATCAGCCCTCCCTTATTCTGAGCTTCAATGGATCCTAATGCTTTAAAGTAGTCATCTGAAGATTTCACTAATCATTTGCATCTGTGCCAGAGCTACAGGCTACAGTCCATTACAAACAAGTAAGAGGGTCCCTTCTCCAAAGACCTCAGAATAGGAGATCTAATATTAAGATAGAAGGAAAACAAGAACAGCAATGGAGCTGATAAGGAGTGCAGCACCACACACTGCAGCTGTCTTAGGGATTTAAAGCAAACCCATAATCTATGGTTGAGTATCAATGAAAGATAAAGATCAAGGGAACAGACATCTTTGTTAATGGGACTTTGATACTGTGACAGAACTCATGGTGATAAAGGTAGGAAAGTCACAGGCAGGGTGCATGAGGGACTGAATAGAGAGAGAGTCATCTGAGAAAAATATGAAGTCCAACTCAAAAGAACAAGCAGAATGAGGTAGTGCAACAGGAAGGGCTGAAGTAACAGAAGTAGGAGGAAAAGCCCAACACCTTCAACAGTCTTTCAAAGATGCCATATTCTATTTTAAATTTAAATTATCTTCATAGAATATAAAAGACAAAGGTTGTCAAAGTTCATCAAAACAGAGGGTTGGAGGCTTTTTAACATGTTGATAATAATCCTATTAATTGCTTACCTTAAAAACAGAATTGTGCCAATAGGATGATAGTGAAACTAGGACGTCACTAGAGTGAAGTAAGACTTAGAAAAAGCCAGTGCCATTTAACCACTGAAGTCTGAAAAAGAACTTTTTAAAAGATTCAGTACTTTGTTCCACTTCATGTCTCCAGCCCTTCATTTCTTTTATTAATACCTTAACATTAGTCAAAGTAACAAGGAATGCATATTTCTACCTTTTTACAGATGCATGTAGGATTACAATACTTCTGGGAGGAAAGCTTTTCTAATGGGAATATTTAAACTATTCTAAATAGGTTTTTTGTGAACAGTTCGCAGTATATATCAAATTAGATACATATAATTAACTCTGCTATGCTGCCTTTATTTCTCAAGTAGTACCATAATACAGTCTCCTGCCTAAAATCAGAAAAAAATATAATTCCTTCCAGAGAACCATAGAGAAAGCTGAATTTTCCTTCACAGATTTCAGCAAGAATTTGTACATGAAACTTCAGCGGAATAGGAGAAATATTCCCATGCCTGAGCAGAGCACTTGTTTACAAATAAAAACTGAGAACAAACAGAGAAACATCTGCAAATACTGCAATATCATAATAAAAATATTTAAAAAAAATTCTATCCCAACTATAGCAAAGATAAAAATGTGGACATAGTAGAAAAGAAAAAAAGTCCGTTAAGTACACGGCAGATATTAAAGCAATAATTCATAATAAACCTAATAGCTAGTCTTAGGAAAGTGGGAAAATAAACCAGCAGGAAATAGGAAATTATGCATGAAATAATATTGCATAACCCTCCTACTGCGTCTGATTTCTCTACTTGGATTGTATGGCATACTGCAGTAGACACTGTGGGCCCTTGGGCAATTTGCACTGGACCTAACTATGCCTCATCAACTACCATAAGGGTGTAAACTTTACCTCTAGTCTATTTATTTTTCCCTACTACTTAGCAACAAAACATTAAAACTGAGTGTGATGTTGCAACAGTGTTGCAAAATGCCACTGACCTGTTTTTGTTTATAGAAATCAGGCTACCTTTCAGCTTCACTGTCACTGTTCCTAATGTGTATGAATCCAAGTACTATATCACATTTCATCTAGCTGATGTTACCTACAGTGCACCTCCTTAGCAGAATAAGGGCAGCATGTAGGATTCAGACTTAAGGACCAAGTATTCATTCAATCTTTATTTATATATATAATTATAAATATATATATCTCCAAACTCTCCAACCAATCCTCACAAAATAAAAGTAAAAATATATTAAAAAACCCCCAACAACTCCCCTCTCAAAAAAAAAAACCAAAACAAAACAAACCACAAAACCCAAACAATTAAAACCAATGCAACCACTGAATGAAATAAAAGTAAAGGACTGTCTTCTACAGTTTTCTATAGTCATAGATTCTTCCTTCAAGTACTAATATCTTTGGTCTTCCTACATATACACATTTTCAAAATCTGCAGAATGAATTTTTAAGTGTCTGTTAATCAAATAAAAGTAATTTCAAAGTGATTCAATAATTGGTCAGTTAATTATAGCAGAAATAAGATTTTTAGTAGTCTGTACCAACAACTTGTATTTGTGTCTTTCCACCATCTATCTGATTTCTTAACCAAACATTTATGAACAAATCAGTATATAAAATCCTCTCTGATGTCTGCCGATCAGTCACAGTTAATTTTTACATCCAAGTAGTGCTGTTACCTTTATTAAAGATTAAAGCATACAGTAGCTCGTATTATTCACTCACTGCATTTTGCCCTCTCTAGTTAACAAATGTAAGTGTCACAGAACACAATTCTGCTCAGGCAATCTTTGTACAAATAGCAACTCCAGATTCAGAGACATGGTTATTAGCAATATTGCCCAACTTCCTCCTTGGCTATAGTTAGGTAAAATGAATGAATTCTGCTTTGTTCAAATTAGTTCTTTAAGTTAAAGACTTGGGAGAAAAGCTAAGGTTAAGAGCAACACATATATCACTTTGTTATACACAGAGCAAGCACCTTTCCTATAGCAGTCATTGACACTTTCAGCAAGATTCACCACACTCTACATTAAACAAAACAATGGATTTCAGTTCAAGTCCTTCTAGTTTGCTGGTGCTAATTAGGGTTTTAAGCAACCTTTTAGAAGCACAAATGAATCAAATCTACAACAACGTGTCCTGGAGGCACAAACAGATTTTGTTTCTTTCTTGCTTGTAATCTCTCTCTGTCCTATATATCCTGTAGGATAACTCACTTCATTCTGATGGCTACTTCACCTCAAAGGTCTAACCCTTACTGGGGTGCCACAAAGCTAGACATATACTTACAGCACCACAAAGTTCCCTGCAGCTTTTGGCTTATAAATAATTGTCTTTCAGCCATGTATTTCTTCCTTGTGCCTCAGTATTGCAGGAAACAGTCTTTCAGCAGTGTCTAAACACACACACACAAACAAACAAACAAACAAAACCAAGCTATACATAATAAAAGTGTCATACAAAACACCACCATTGCATATTCACCTGAGGAACCACATTTTCTGGTAACTTTTTCATCTTTGCTCCACTCTCATATACAGCATTTAAGTGTAATTAGGATGACATGACCTAATTTATTGGCATGTTCCTCCAGCAATCAGTTGTAAAGTCACAGAATCATAGAACGGTTTGGGTTGGAAGGGATCTTAAAAATCATCTAGTTCCAATCCCCTCGCCATGTGCAGGGACACCATTCACTAAACCAGGTTGCTCAAAGCACCATTCAAACTGGTCTTGAACACTTCCATGGATGGGGCAGCCACGACTTCTCTGGGCAACCTGTGCCTGTGTCTCACCACTCTCGTAGTGAAGAAATTCTTCCTCATATCTAATCTGAATCTACCCTCTTTCAGTTAAAAGACATTCCCCTTTGTCTTATCCCTACATGCCCTTGTAAAAAGTCCTTCTCCAGCTTTCTTGTAGGTTTCCTTTAGGCACTGGGACTCTAAGGTCTTCACAGAGCTTTGCCTTATCCAGGCTGAACAAGCTCAATTCTTAGCCTGTCTTCAGAGGTGAGGTGCTTCAGCTTTCTGATCAACTTCATGGCCCTCCTTTGGGCTGTCTCTAACAGGTTCATGTCCTTCTTATGTTGGGGACCCCAGAGATAGACACAGTGTTCCCGGAGGGGTCTCATGAGAACAGAGTAGAGAGAGAGAATCATCTCCCTCAACCTGCTGATCATCACTCTTCTTTTGATGCAGCCCAGGATACGGTTGGCATTCCGGGCTGCAAGCACACATTTCTGGCACAAAAAAAAATGACACAGTATAATTCTTTCAGATGCTAAAACAGAGGAATACAAGACCTCAGTTTGATATTCTCTGTAAGGAAAGAGTATATTTATTCAGCACTTAGCAATCTATTGGAAAATTATTTTCTGTAGGAAAGATACCCTTACACATTTCCAAGCAAAATGTGAAGCCACTCAAGTTTTCAAAAGAAGTTCAGAATGCTGAAACATATCATTACTCATTTAGATACATTCTAAAAGTACATCTAGACTGCAACTGACCCAGCTTGCAAGAACAAAGACTTCCCCTGGAAACCCAATCATGCAGTGAACTCCCTTTCTGGCTTTATATACATGGAGGAATTTGTTGATACAGATTTAAAATGTTTGCTCGTCTCATTGACCTCCACCTTGTATTTCAAACAGAAGATTCCTGTGACTAGCAAGAACAAGACAGATTTTCTGGGTATAACTATTTAAAGTTTGAAAACTGAAAGGAAAGAAACATCAATAACCAGATTGCTTCAAGGCAGATTCTAAAAAAAAATCAATAACTACCCTCCCCAAACAAACAAACAAACAAAAACCAACCAAAACAAACCAAATAAAAAGACCTCTTATGATGTTTTCTGTCTTATACCACTTAGGCTGACATCTTCCCAGGAAGGCAGAGGCATCATAAATTCAAAATTTTAGATGCAGCACTCTGATCACTTTAAGGAGTTGTGCTCCCTGTTAATGCAAGAGGGCACATCAAGTATGCTAACTTCGGGTCTTTTGGATAGCAGGCACGGAGTTGTAGTCTCCTCATGCAGATAATAACCCCCACTGGGTGAAAGCCTTAACCCATTTAGCCAAAAGTGCAATTCAGAAAGTTCCTCCACCTGAGTAAAATATGAATTACAGATGTACAGATATTATGAATATTCACAAAACAATTGTAAGAAAAAAATTCTCCTTATCAGCTATAAAGTGTTTCTTTCAGTTAACCATAAGAGTACAATATAGTTTTAAGTATAACAAATATTCCTTGCTTCCCACTAGGAATTTCAGTGTGGTTTGACCTTCTTTAAAAAGAAAAAAACAAACAAACCAAACAAAAAAATAGAACCACCAACAAAACAAAATAAAACACCCCCCCAAAAAAACCAACCAACCAAACAAAAAACCCAACAAAAAAAACAAAAAAGACTCACCCCAAACCCATCATTTTCATAATCTTCTGCTTAGATATTTTGCTTAATCTCTTCACTTCTGTCCTGCTGGAGATGAAAGGGCAGTTTTTTCTCTCCTTGGTATTCATATTCTCCCAGTAAGTGAGAGAATACATGAGATTCATTGCATGCAGCTGGGAGAGATTAGACTCCATAGCCAACGAGATCCTCATAGTCCAGTGTTTTGTCTCTTGCCACTGAACATATCATTAGCTCAATTGCAAGGAAAGTTTACAAATGAATATCGGTAAATTTGTTACTCACTAGACAAAAAAACCAAAATAAAACAAAACAAACAATAAAACCAACTCTACTGTATTTCACCAGCACAAAGATTTTTGCCAAGAAATCCAAGAATAACAACATTATTTCACTTAACACTCTTCAACACCAGATCTTAATAGCATATATACATCTTGACAAGGCTTCCAAAGGATAGAGAGCTGAGGAGCTGCTTAGTTTCAGGCCTGCTTTACCCTAAAATGGTCTGAAGGCAGGTTAGTATGTCAAGGAATTATCTTAAATAGTGTTCAGAAATTACTACCAACTGGCAAGAAATCTATGAAGGTCACTGTTTACCATTCCCTTGCTCATTGTAAGCGCTTCAGGCTTAGAAATGAATATGGTAACAAAATTTCACTCTTCATAAGCAGCTTTCCTTAAAAATCAGGATTACATAGCTTTGCTGCATGAATGTGTGGGAAACACACATAAGATAAGTTACTCATCCCTCCACTTTTTTTTTTTATTTACCAATTTTAGTCAAGATATACATGTTTTCACATCCACACCTTTATCTTCTTTTCCAGCTCTCCAAAATATCTCATAACACTAGCTTCTGGTAATATAAAATGTTTTGCTCAGGCACAAGGGATACCTGGCATAATGAGGAAGTGATTTAAAATAAAGTCTGCCAAAATAGTTACAAAAAACACAGAAAACCTCAAAACAAGAATTCTCAGGAGAGCAGGAAAGCAATGAGCTCTCTGAGTTGAAATTTAAATCTGATTCAGGTCAGAAATAAAGCAAATTAGTTAAGCCTGATTATCATAGGTCCCTTATTGCAGGCTACCACGTAAAACATGTCTAATCTTTGCTGTGATCAGGCATGCCATTGAATCCAGAAAGAGAGAGCTCTAGAATAGTCTGGGCTTTTTTTCCTCTTATAAGTCTCACATTTACAACTACTCAAAATGCCCTAAATTCACCTTAGAAAAAGCACCATCTGGCTATTACTGGCTGCAAGTTACCAGCTGTGAAATATTACTATATTAAGAATGTCACACAAAACAACAGCTGACCTTTTGTGCAATTGAAAAGCAGTATATAAACCTAGCAAGATTATTATCCAGACTTCAAGTTAGAAACAAAAAGCTTACACTAATTTTACCTTTTCTCAAATGGGTGTATTTTCTTCAGTACTTTAAAGACGAAATACCAAAAGATTTGTTTTTAAAAGCTTCATCCCACACCCCCCCCCCCCCCTCCATTTTAAAGTAAGATCTAAAACAATGAACAAACCATTTGCCATTTCCTTGCCCAGGAAGAGATTTCACCTTAAACAGCACAGTATTAGTTATTTTCTGAGGAGGTTTAACTCCCATGTTTTCTCATTATCACCGAAATTTAGTTGGGGATTTGCCTTTAGCAGATTTGAAGATACATAATGTATTGTAATTTAGGGCATTTTTCCAATATTTTTTCCTCTACATCATTTTTCTTTCTAGAGATCTGTACTGATTTATACTTCAACAAAGATTGTAAATGCTCTGGGGTTTTTTTGTAGGTTTTTGTTTGTTTGTTTGTTGGGGTTTTTTATGAAGTTAATATTCATATGAGGAGAAAATAGTTATCGGGGAGAACAGGTTTTGAGCTGATAATCTTGCGGATTGGGGGTGGGAAGATTTTTTTTTGTTTTGTTTTCTCCATTCCTCTGTTGAGTATTTCACACATGTATAGATAAAAGATTGAGGGTAAGCGTTGTAAATGCTAATACGATTTCCTGTGGCTGGAAGAGCTGGTATACATGAAAGCCTGCTTTCTTCTGGTTATATTAGCTGGTCCAGCAGAAGCCCAAATCTTTCCATTCAAACTTTCTTACAGTATATCCCTTAAATCTTGAGAAATACAACAAAATATTAATGACAAATGCAGGAAAAAAAAAAAAAAGTGATACTTATGCAACAGCTTAGTGGAATAGGAGATAGGGAAATGTGAAGATTTGTCAAGATAGAGAGGATATGAACAGTTGTTTAGGATGTTTTGACAAAACTTTTACTTTTATCAGACTGTTTTGTAACTATGAGATTACTTCTCCCAAATATTGCTACCTCTAAGTAGAGAAAAATAGAAGCGCACCTGCTGCTTTTTTCCTCAGTTTTATAAGGCTCTTTAAGACTTCTTTACCATTAGCATGCTTTTGGTCTTACTTTAGAGGTTCCTGTCTATCATCTGCAAACTTGGAAGGTTCACTGCTCATTCTCTTTTCTAGGTCGCTACTGAAGTGATATAAAACCAGTACCATTATCAGTCCTGCAGGACTGCACTGCTTTCCCGTCTCCCCTCCCTTATTCCAAAAATATGATTGCTAAAACCTACCGTTCTCCTTTAAGAAACTTTCAGTACAAGAAAAGCCTTCCCCTAAAGCCATACGTCAGAGGTCAATATACTCTGACCACATTCTTCTAGGTAGTCCGTATATAAAGTGTATAATGTTTAATATCAAATTTACTTGAATATATTTGATGTTACACAGGATTTCTGATTTAGCAGAATAATACAAAAAATATACTGAAAACATAACACATCTAAGTTAGACTTAGCAAAATATAGGCACTGCAATATACAGTTCAATTGCAATACTGAGCAATTCCCATCATTGTCCGAAAAGTGGATCCATGCCTGGTGTGCAGTAAACCAATTCCACATGTTTAGGAGAGATACTGCATTTATTCAGCACAGTGTGGTCAGTGATGCACTTTCACAAATCAAGCACACTAATGCTGGCTTCTTTGCTAAATTTATGTACCAAAGTTACAAGGCAGTACAATCCCAGTTATAATGATCGGTTGTAACCTACATGTAATTATAATATTTGCTGGGTTATTCCTTCTAATCACTACGCATGCTCAGAGGAGGGGTCTTCACGTGGGCCAAGGTCTTTTTGACCTGTGCATGTGATTTTTAGTATTATAATGAAGGCAGTTCACTTCAGAGCACTGTAAAAGTTAGTTTCATTGCCAAGTTAGGCAACCAAGTGGTCACTTCGCCAAGCAATAACTCATCCTTCAGTACTACCAATCTCAATTGCTTCCCTTTTTATCTTCCAACACAACCAAGATCTGGTTGTACCCATGAATTCTTTATTGTTTCAAGAGGGTTCTTTTGTCATAGGCACAATATGCAGTAACTATGGCTACCAATTGCAAGTGCACAATATAGCAAGCAATATATCACCATTACTAGCCTTGTCTCATATACATGCTTACTATCACAACTCTGGGCATACCAAGTAACCAGGAAGGAATATGTGAGTTGAAACCAGTTCAATACAGTTCCTTTCTTCAAAATACTTTTGCTAGTTTTTATACTTTATGTTGGCCTGAACGAAATATTCACTCCACCTATTCTGATCTGGCTAACTCAGGGAAACTTACACCACCAGCTAATCCACTCAACTGTTGTTCAACTAGAACAAAATCCCCTTTTAAGTGAAGAAAGAAGGCAGCTTCTTTGCAGCATTCTCTGGGCTGCATGGGCACATCACCCTTGCCCATCTCCACTGATGTCTCTTCCATCATAAAGATCTACTCATCCAGTCACATTCCACCCCTAGGGGTTTAGTCAGTCACACCATGGTAACTGACTGACTTCTTTATATCCACTGGATCCCCTTTTTTCATATTCTACCACATTCACAGAAGTGTTACACAGCTCATTAGTGAGGCAGGTCCTCCCTGTACAGAAACTATGCTGAATCCCAGACAGCATTTATCCATGTGCTTATATTTGTTGTCACAGATTCTGCTATCTTACCAGAGGTACACACCAGCTTCATTGCTCTGTAGCTGTCAGGATATCCTCTAGAGCCCTTTTGCAGGCAGGACTGCAGTGGCAACATTCCACTCCTCCAGCATAGCAGCTATTTGTAATTTTGGGCTGCAGACCAGGATCAGCAATTTCACATCTGAATGCCTTCTGAGTCACGTAGTGAATACCATTCTAGGCTTACTTCCTGCAACTTGTCTATCAAAGCTAATATAACACATATATTTACTTCAAATTGAGCTAGCTTCTCTGCTCTGTCTGTAAAAGAGATGGGTCACTGGGAAAGTCTTCAAAGCCTAGAGGAGCAAAGGCCAATATAAAGCATTCAAATTACTTCTCTGCTACACCTCTGGCTCTTTTGTCGTCAAGCAATACCACCAACTAACTACCCGGTTCCCTGTTTTGAAGTATTTAAAGAACTTCTCATGTGAGCTCAAGCATAGCATCTGCCATATTTTGTGGGCTTCAATGTTCTCACTTGGGGATTTTCACCACTTTTTTGGGTGTATCGGGTGGGAGGAGGGGTTTTGTTTGGTCGGTTTGGGTTGGTTTTATTTGGACTGCATATTTCCTAGCAGCCTTTATCTATTTAATTAATTATTTTTAGTATGCTATTTATTTCACTGTTAATC
>JANHGB010012476.1:0-18623 GCA_026283785.1 Coracopsis vasa | reverse complement strand
TTCCACTAGAGCAGGTTGCTCCAAGCCCCGTCCAGCCTGGCCTTGAACACTGCCAGGGATGAGGCAGCCACAGCTTCCCTGGACACCCTGTGTCAGCGCCTCACCACTTTCACAGTATTGGTGTCAGCTTCCAAAATGACTGAAACAAGCAGAATACAGGGACAGAACTGTTTACCTCCCAACCTTGCTAGTCTATCAGAGGAATGCGATGTCTTGGTTCCCTAGTCTGAATATAATTAGATATTTGTTTAGTTGTTCAGAGCTTCCCAAATTTTTGCTCTCTCTCCTAAAGTCCAGAACTTCTTCTCACCTTCATCAGATTTTTTTTCCTATTCCTGTAATGCTTGCATAATTTCCTAGCATCTTTGATTATACTGTGACAACAGACTTCTTATATAGCTGAAACAACTTACACTCAGTTCTTTCTACTTCTCAGGTCACTGGTAGCTACATATCTCCACCTTTATCAAGCAGCACTGAGTCTTGTAAAAAAAAAGGTCCTTGCATACTGAAAAAAAGGTCCTTGCTTTCCTTGCAATAGGTCACTCACATTCAGCTTAACATCAGAATCCAATTTGCAGATACTTCTTGCAAAAATGGTTCAGATTCCACTTAGTGGAAGTAACAAGACAGTCTTGGAAGTCACAACTCTCACATCACTGAGAGAAGCATTACTGTGATCCATAATGTCTAACAGGTCATTGTGGCCTAAATTAATTTACAGCTAGTCAAATCTCAAATCTTTGTGCAAAATGCAAGATGAGAATATGTAGCAAAATTCATCCCTTATAATCCTTTGTTTTAACATAGCTTTAAGTCTTCCATGTGTTTCTGCCACATTTGCCTTTGAGCCTTTTCCACTCTTCCCTGCTTTATATCTTCTCTTACAATAGCTACAGTTCTAGTACTCTTTCACAAATGCTTTTCAGTAATTGCACTGGTAATGTAGAGAAGGAAATGGTATGCAAATGTGTGTAGCGACCTGACAAAGTTTAACTATGAGCAATTTTACAGTGAAGATAGATACTAGACAAATTTGTTCATGACAATATTCACTTTACTTATCTGTCTTATCAGACTCTTCCATCTTTGTAATTACAGCATCCTACAGCTCCCAAGCTTAAAGTAATGAGGCTAGATTTATTTCTGGTTTTCTAATGAGTACTATGTAGGCTTTAAAATTTCTCTGGCTAAGGAACTCATTACCTTTTTGCTTATAAAATAGCTATGATCATTTTGAATACAATGCAATTTAAATTAAAGCAAGTAATAAAACATTGGCTGAGGTGTTCAGTTTTAAAGTGAAACTTGAGAAGACCAAAAAAGCCTTTTGGTCAATATGACGATGGGATAGGATTGCAGTCAACATGGTTTCCTGAGCCAGTATGTTTTAAGCAAGTCTTCTACCTCCTCTGGATTAAATGTAGTTTTGCCACATAATTTGACACTCCATATGGATTGTCACACACACTATCTAAAGTTACTGTGAATTAGTATATATGGACTATTTGTTCAAGACCTTGTAAGCTAATCAGGACACATCTTGAAAAGTAGTTGGATCACATCCTCATTATAAGCATGATAGTATGTTTTAAGAAATGAAATGTACATCACTTTCTGAGTGAAAAGCATGGGTCTTTGAAATAGTACGTATTTCAGTGGTGCTGTGATACGGAGAAGGCTTTCTTGAACAATCTGGCATGAATGTGATGTTCGCTTTCCTAAGACATCACAAACCATACTAACATTATATACTGGATCTATCAGACACTACTGTTAGTTTCCATTGGAAGAATATGCTATTGAGCATCATTCTGCTGCAACAGAGTTTGTTAAATAATTCAAATGAAAAATTGAACTGTTATGGAGAGAATCAAGGTATTGAAACTTTTTTATTCCAAAAGTCATGTTTCCTTGTAGAAAGGATATGGATTTATTTCATGTAGGTGCTCTCTCTGTGCTTGTACTCTGAGAGATCCAGGCATAAGACATATCATTCAAAATCATATACCCCACACTTCAGAATAATCTGTTTGACTGCAGTCATTAGCTGAAGCTGAGTAATTCAGATGCTGTAGTTATGTACCTTTTCAAACAGAGTTTCTTCCATCTATCAGAGTAAGGACACAGCATGTTTGCATCTGGTACCAATAAGCCAGGGAAGCATACATTGCATTTTCCAAACTATCAGTTGGAATTGGAAGTTTTCTTCAGATTAGGTGCCACAGGACAGTGTAATGCCTATATATGTCTTTAAGCCTTGAAAAAGGTCTACCTTGGAGGGGATTGCATTACGACGGTGTGCGATCCGACATCTTATTGAGTATAGAGCTTGTAGAGTTTTGGAGATCTTGTGAAGTATGGGAAATATTCATATATACAAGAATACGGTGCTGTATATGTGCAGTTGTCTTTTTCCTGTTAGCACAGATGTTTCTTTGAAGACTCCTTTATCAACTACAAAAAGTGAAGACAAAAAGCTTCCCTGTAAACTTTTTCTAACTACAGGAGCAGGAAGAGGGTGTTTGTAGGGGAGACGTCACAAGTAATCCTTATCAACTGATTCTTTTCTTATCTTTGAGGCACAGATGACAGCTCTGCTCTCTTGAGTGCACAAACTAGTGGAAGGACCTCTGGCTTTTTTCTCTGTGACAGACACATTCTCTTCTGTATATAGTGCATCAGCTTTTCCAAATGCAATATTGATCAGCACATTGAAAAGAATACAGTGTTTGACATGTCTTCCAGCTATCACACATAAAAAGCTTTAATAGCAATTATCTTTTAAACAGTTGTACGATTCAAAGAATGTGGAATTAAGTGTATTGATGTGTGCTTGACAGATACTGTTGCAAGCATTTCTTATGCATTCAAGATGGTTAGGAATATATGCAGATTTCAGAAACATATTTCTTTAATATCTGTCCTGAAGTGAAATTTAATTGGGACTTTGATCTTCTACATTGTGTCAATAGTAAATCCCCCTGTAGGGGTGAAGTGTTGCTTCACAGATTGATATTCCAGCTTCAACTTTCAAAAATTATGTATATATCATAAACTGTACAAAAAATGGCCAGCTTTATGTATTTAAATGAAAAAAAAGGAGCATTGGAAAACCATGATACAGCAACGTTAATGTCACTGGCGATCTTGGAAACTCATACGGAAGGTTATCCCTTACAAAGAGACTATACTCCACTTTGAAAATAAACTTGTCTAACTTAAGCTTTTCTACCTCAAATGGTCACTGATGGTACCACCAGTGATCAGTGTGATCTGTGGGTTAAAGCAACATGAAAGAAATTCTCATTTATATGAAAGACTGTCTGCCAAAGGTCAGTGACAGTTTCAATAACCATCAAAAGCACAAATTTGTTTCGAAAAAATCAGAACACTGTAGCACTGTGAGAGCTTGTTGCTTTACTAGCGAAGTTCAAAGAACCTGAGGCAGGATAACCTGAAAGCCATTATGTTTTCCATTGTGGGTGGGAGGATGGCTGACAGGATAAATTCAGTTTAAACAGCCCAGAACTGGAGTTGACAGTAAGGAATCTAGCGGAGTGTTCTAACTATCCCATAGGTGGCATAGAGGTATCCTCTCTGGGGCAGAAATGCTCTTGGAGGCTCTCAGTCACTTACGCAGATGGAAACTTTTCACCACCCTTTTTTTCCCACCAAATACCAACGTCTCTCCATCTATCTTCAGTCCATCGGGTACACAGAATCATAGAGACACAGAGTGGTTTGGGTTGGAAGGGATCTTTTAAAGATCATCTTGTCTGGTCGCCCTGCCATGGTCAGGGGCATCTTTCAGTAGATCAGGTTGCTTAAAGTCCCATCCAACCTGACCTTGAACACTTCCAGTGATGAGGCATTCACAACTTCCCTGGGCAGTTTTCCCAGCTTCTTTGGGCTTCTTGTTCAACATCTTTATTTAGGAAAAGGGACAAAAAAGTCGCTGTTACTTCTAACCACTAACACCAGTCAAAAGATTTTAGGTTCACAGGAAGCAGGAAGAAGGAGAAGACCAAAGGTTGTAACCACAGACTAGCTCAGTGAGTGGTAGTGTGGTTACTTGGTTGAATCTATTAAAGATTATGAGAAAAAAGGTGGGATAGCCTGATCTGTGTGGGTCCTCCAAACTGATGATTCATTAATCAATTCAAAACAAAGAATATAGTCAGACCAGGAGGCCAAGCAGATAGAATGGATGCAAGGTATGTGAATCAGGAAATAGACATGAAGGGTAGCCTTGATGACAGAAAAGGGGTTGGTTGCAGGTACTAGAGAAGGGAAGTCTGAGAAAGAAGATAGGAGAATAGAGAAGATTAGACAAGAAAGAAGAGAGAAGGGCAAAGCATTGAAAGTAAGAATAGGAGAAGACATTGAAGCTGAAACTACTCAGCACCCACCTTATTTTCTTTACTTTCCCTGAGCATCATCCTGCCCTACATAAATGTCTTGTATTATTTTCCATGTTACATTAATATCTCCTTTTATTGCTCCACTGGGCACAATCTCAAAGAATAAATATGCTTAATTATATTGCTCCAGGCTATTATTAATGATTTTGAGGTTAGTTGCAGTTACTGTACTAGTGAGCACTTGAACTTTTTTCTATGCAACAGAATTATATTAAATAAGGTTTCTTGTAGGTGTATATCTCTTTACACATCCAGGCAATAATCGTGAAACCATCCCAAAACACATCTGAGGTGTTGGTTTCCATTCTGAAAAGCAAGCCTTAGCCTCTGAAATGTTAATTTCAAATGAAAGAAGGCAAGAAAAAGCCTCCAAATATAATCCTGGAATAAGAAGCCACACAGCCTGCTATTAAAGATGCATGCTGAAGTAAATGAAATTGTTAAGTCCAACAGACTGCCTGAGGGGCTCTGTTAAAATTAAGTGTGTACCAGCGCTTTTCTTGTTTCTTCACAGTGCACCACCTTCCAAAATACACCCTACAAAACCATTTTCCATAGTTCTTTAAATTACTGGCTACCTACTTTATCCTTTAAAATCATTTACAGGCTGATATAAAATGATATTTGTTGTAAAATTCAGTTCTGTTTCTGAAAATTCAGTAGAACAAAAAATCCCCTTTCATATTCAACACAATCAAAAAGTGGTGATGTCCTATGTTTTACTGCATTAGCCCTAGAGATCCAGTTGAGGTGAGAGACAACCTTGTGTAAAATGTGGAGTTGTTCACTAATATCTACTTATGGCAAACTCAGGCTAAGTTCTGTGTTTGGTGACAGTGAAATAGCCTATATAACCTAATAGCCTAAATAACCTTATAACCTAAAGGATGGGTGCTAATGTGAGGCAAAAAGGGCCTTGAATTTCAGAGTTTCTGAGGCTAAGAAGCAGAATCAATTATATTTCACATGTAGATAAAGTCCTTCTGATGCAATATCACTTGACATGACTGTTAAAATGCAATAGTCACTTCACCAAAACTCAGATGCTTGTGTCTCAACATGTGTATTTTACCTGTAATGCCACAACAAGAAATGATGCAGAAGCAAGAAGTTTACAATTAAATTAGAAACTATAGGAATTCCATGCCATTGGCAATGCTTTAGAAGGTGTCAGCAAGAACACTGTTTTTCAATCCGTATTATTTACCATTAGTTAGAGCTGTGGGCCAGGGTATTGAAGTGTCAGTGATAAAAAGTCTTCTCTTCTGTTCAGTCCCCAAATCTGCTGTCCCCATTTGTGTTTCAGATCATACTTGATACTAAAGCTTTTCATATGCTTTGCAATATCACAAATAATGCTTGTGAAATGCAGAGACCTGATATAATTTAATTAAAAACTAAAAAATAAGAAGAAAATTCACCTTGCCTTTCCCGAGCAGACTCTCAATTTTCTCACTCTTGTACTTCCTCTAAGCTTTCATTTTATGTCGTCTCTTCTTACCCTTTTCATCCTGTTTGGTATCTCCAGCTATTGCACTGTGTTTCAGCAGGTAAGGCCTATGCTCGGGATTCTGAAGATTTCAGGTTCCGCTCCTATCTTTGATCTTGATGTAACATGTGGTTTTGAGTCATCTGCTAACTTATCCGTACATCTGTAAAATGGATCTGTTTGTATCTGCCTAGCAATGTGGCATATTTGGGAATGTAACTAGATGATTTCCTCTGTGATTATGAGGTATTATTGTAGTAACAAAGTCAAACTGAACAGCATAATTAGCTGGGAAAGATTTTCTTCCAGATTGGAAATAAATACATTTTTAATAGATTTTAAATGAATAAGCTGTGTTTCCATCCACCTCTCAAAGGCAAGGTCAGCTTTCTCTGTGACATTCCTGCAGCTTCTATTTCAAACTCTTCTAAGAAGTTTGCAATGAGAATATATGTCACATTTTATATCTCTTAACACTAGAAACCCTTGGTCTCTAACCTGAGCTATGCTGCAGCTGGGCCTGTGCCTTTACATGTGCTTAGCTGATCTTGACCTGCAGACTTGAATTCCTGGCTTGATGGACATGCCTTATCACTATGGACTTGTCTGGCAACCACTGGGATACTGGCTGACCCTAGTTACTATCACAGAGCTTATCAGCTGTACTTTCTCGCATGCTTTGGGACTGCATGCTTGACAGTGAACCTGCCTGCCCCGTGGTGATGCCAACTTCTTCTCTCACCTTCCCTTATGGAACAGCTCCTCCTGCTGCTCTTTGATACACATGGCATTGTACTTTATGCTTCATTAATGATTCTCCCTTTGGTCTCCATTTGGTCTTTATGACATGCTGAGTAGCTTTTGAAATCAATGTACTCATAGTAGCCTCTCTATAAATAGTATAAGGAGGAAGTTCTTTACTGTGAGGGTGATGAGGCGCTGGCACAGCTTGCCCAGAGATGTGATAAATGTTCCACTCCTGGCGGCGTTCAAGGCCAGGCTGGACAGAGCCTTGGGTGACATGGTCTAGTGTGAGGTGTCCCTGCCCATGGCAAGGGGTTGGAACTGGATGATATTAAGGTCCTTTCCAACACAAACCATTCTATTGTTCTATGATTCTACTAGGCTTACAGGTAAAATGAAGTTCTTAAACAGTTGTCCTACGCTGTTATTAAATCGATTTCTAAAAGCCCTCTCTGAGTCTTAAGACCTTCCATCCCATATGTTTATGAAAGTGAATGAAGATAAACATGCAAACAGATGTCTTGTTAATACATGCTGCTTAAACACTTATTTTGGAGCTATATATGAGCCTGTGAACTGCTGTTATCTTGAAACAAAACATAGAAAGAGGTAGGAAATGGAACTAAAACACTTAATGGTAAAGTAAAGATGGGGGTATCTAAAGGAAAACGAGCAGTTAGGAAGGAAACCGCTTCCTTACTCAGGCTGTGCTGGAGAGATTTTGATTTTCAAAGAAATGAGTTGTATCCTGTGGTTAAGTTAAACCTGAGCTTGAGAAAGATTAATCTCTGTATCTCAAACTGACAATGGTTTAAAGAAACACCTGAAACGAAGTCATCTCAAGAGGCATTTACTTTTGTGAATCTTTACAAATGTGTCTTTTCAAAAGTTCTAAGAATTAGTCATTCATTTTGTTACCCTCTTGTGGGTAGAAATGCTTTGGGAGAAGTCAGATAGTTTCCGACAGAGGTACGATTTGATAAAAGCATAGCTTAATACATATACATGTATATAAAATACATATTTGAGAAAAATTTGTTTTCTTGGATTAAGGTCTCAAGTGCAAGCCAACATGATTCATATTATAAGAAAAGTCAAGGAGTCATTCAGATTCAGAATAAACTGTATTTTGATCTTATGATCCCTTGAATGTCTTTGTCACCAAGAGTTAAGCAAATGGAAATTGAAGTTTCAGTGACTTCTTTGAATTTTGACAGATATTTTCAGTGCATTTTCTCTGAGATACTTTAATTTAGACATGGGAACTTTGGTGGTTTCTTTTGTGACTATTATCTCTTTCTTATTTTTCTTTCTTATTTCTTTTCTAATTTTTCCTTAAAATAAATAATAATTAAAAAAGCATGATTCTCTGCTACTGTTTTTCCTTTCAGTTTTTATTCATTCCAAGTAGCCATGAAATCACTGTTTATTCTTTTCATCAAGCCATAGATGGTAAAATTAACTTGAGGTAATTGTCCAGGATTTCATCGTGAGTGTGCAATCAACGAATGACAGAACAACTGATCCAATGGCTTCTGAAAAGTTGCATTAATGATGGTGCATTATGGAATGACTTTGTTTCAGAGAATGGTGAGGTCACCTCTAGTCTTCAATTAAATTCCAGGATCTCAGCTCTCAAAACCAACATTATTCTGATATGTTTGCTGTATAATGCATCTGCAATTGGTAGCCATCGTTACATAGCTAGTGTATCTTGGGCCTGCGAGGATGTGACCCACTTAGAACAAGCAACTCCCGGGCACAAGCAGATCTTGGTTGTGTTTGAAGCATCAGAGAACATCCAGGATTGGTGGCACAAAAAGGATGAATTTTTTGACAGTTTGGTGATGCGATCATTCAATTCCCTAACTTGGTGAAAGAACTAACTTCTAAGGTATCCTGAAGTGAACTGCCTTCATTATAATATTAAAAATCATGCCCGTTGTTTAACCACAAAATTATCCTCTTCCCGCAAGCTCCTAATTTTAATTTCTGTACTCCTCTGTGCAGTAGTCTGCCTTCATTTGCACTGCATTCCAAAGAGAATTGAATCACCACTGAGTGTTTAACAGCAGGGGCGATTACCTAATTAGTCATCTTCAGTGATTTTGGGAGCGGCTGATTCAGAGGGATTAGGTTGGCCTAGCTCCAAGTTCTTGATTCCTCACTGTTGGTCTGATTGCTTTCTGTATATCTGTATAGTCTAGCCAGCTATCCTTAGCAAATACTTATTAATCTGAAGTATATCTATCCTGTGAGCTTAGATGTGTCTCAGAAATATTAACCCTTAAAAGGTTAAAAAAATCGTTCTGGGATTTACTACTTACAATATGAAACTCTGACTGAGCACACATTCTTGTACCTCTAGAATGTTATTGTTAGGAAACATGTCACCAAATGCTTGAAAGAAGCAACTGCTCCTTCAATAGATCTCAGATTTTACTTGTGACCCTCCATAAAGGCGCAGAGAAGCTTAAAGGGAGAAAGAAACCATGAGCATCTCCATCTGCATCTGTGTGGTGCCACACTAAAAATGCTAAATTAGGTTAGAAAACACTCTAAATGTAAGAAAATCAGCAAAACCACAAATATTTTTGCCAGCCAGCTACTGAAACTAAAACACTACTGTGGACATTGTGGAGATGCAGTGGCATCTCCTGTGCCTGAAAGTGTCAAGGAATGGGTGGCGCCTCATGGATGCAAGCTTCTTTCTGAAAGAACAAAGATACTGGCCCAGGGCCAGCTGTGCTTCAAAAAGCCATCAAGTGTGAGGTAGCTACTTGTGCCAGACAATCTTCCTGAGATGCTTGGTTATGGTGGAGGAACTAGCAGTACCCAAAAGTGCCAGGTTGTAGCATAACATACCCTAAAATGTTGGAAAATTCCAGGGAACGCCAGACAACAGGGCTTCCAGGTGCCTCCTTCCACTACCACAAAGCCATTAAGGGTGGCTAAGCCAGAAAACATCAAATCCCTGAAGCTGTTCAAAGACGTGTAATGGAGTGTACTGAAAGGGGACCTTGGCATCTCATATTTGACCATCCAAAGGCTGGTTTGGTATACAGAAGCACTTCCACATGAATGTGAACCTCAGTATAGGCCAACAAGTCTACAAAACCATTGCCATTGCTGATGGTCCTGGACAGCTTTTCTGTGTCTCCTGAAGGCCACTGTGGAGAGAGCTGTGCCCAAAACCACTCTGACCTCTCGTTCATGGACCTCCAGAGGGATGAAGATGATGGCAGAGAAGTTCTTCCAAACAGGAACTCAGTTTATGACAGGTGAACTTTAAAGAAAACTGCAAGATTGCTGTCAGCATCTGTATTTCCAGGAGAGACAGAATTCTCAGGCTGTGACTGGCTTGTAAGTGACAAGCAAAAGAAGTGAAGAAGGGAGAGAGTTTGACTGAGGGGCAGATGGTGAGAAGAAGGGTTTCATCCATCTGAGGAAGGAGCAGAACTTATGGGTATGTAGACCAAGCTGCTTATGCTTAGTGGAGATGGTGCTGGCTTTTCTTCTGCTATCTGAGCATTGATGGCTTACCAGAATGCCCCTCTACCCAAAGGATACCAACAGTAATGATGGACCGTGCAATGGTAATAGATGCGTTTCCTGATGCTTTTCCATATAGGAATATTCTGTGTCCAAATCTAGTGGGAAGAGACCCTTAAGGTCTTTCACAAAACATTGCTAGGTAGACAAGGCTGCATGACAGATGTGGTGTCATGTTGCCATTGAACTTGTCCTTGAATAGATATCTCCTCCTGGTCATTCAATTGGATGCACATCCTGACATCATCAGACATATTCAGGATGAATATCAGGCATATTTATCATGGGAACTGCCATTGGGCACAGAAAATTCATGCTGCCAGTCCCAATCCAAGTGAATACTGACTCTGATGACATCACTTTCTGCAACCGGAATGAGAAGACAAAGGGAATACCAGCTTCTCCGTAGCTGAGAATTCTGGAGTTCTAACATCTATGGGCACTGTACCTGTTCGCTTGGTCATAGTGCCCATGAAGTTGACTCTAGTCATCAAGGGCCTGCATACCGAGAAACTTGCTCTCAGACTTCCTGGAGTGGGTTTAAAATGTCAGTGAGAATTCTGTTGATGGCTGCTAATCAGCAGAGTGAAAGAGTGCTAAGTGAAACCACTGAACCTTAGCAGAGTGAAAGAGTGCTAAGTGAAACCACTGAACCTTGGTACAAAACCAGACATTATAATGAATACCTTGTCATTAACACATCTGTAGTGGTTTTTTCCTCACCCTGAACCGATTTCCAACGGAGTCACAGTGACTTACTGTTTTTCAGAAGGTCTGTATCAGGGAACAGAAGCAGGCTGCCCTGCAAGGGCGGGTCAGCCAGGAACTGAAGTTGACAGCAAGCCAGGCATGAGGCATCATCACCAACAGGCATAGTCCTATAGCTCCTGAATAAGAAGAATGGATTAGGTCCGGTCACTGCAGCCAGGTTAAGTCAGCAGTCCAGGCAATCCAGACAAGACAATAGTAAGGTGGTGGGTCCAAGGTCAAGCCATAAAGTCAAGTCAGCAGATCAGGGTCACAATCAACAAAATAAGCCCACTGAGAAGGGAAAGAGGTTGTTGGTGTAGCAAAGACCTAACAGCTTGCACATCACTGAATTTGGGATTATGGATAAACACCAGGTAGATGCCATCAGACAAAAAGAGTATGTGTCAGTGTCATAAACAGGATTGTGTGTTTAGACTGGTGCAAACAGATAGCACCCTGCAACTTGTTTCAGTTGCCAAGAATGAGTCAAGTAGTCACAGTCTGATTAACAGCAGCTTTTACTTCCCTTAATTCACCATTCTAGAGTGAATGGGAGAGTGGGAAGACCTACCAGCAATGGTCATACGTAACCCGAAACAAAAAGAAGCCCAGTATAGGAAGCAGGAGTTCCTGCAATTCACATCCTAAGGAAGATGGTCTTTCAAGATCTTCTGTCCATACAGTTTGTAAGTTTTGACCGAATAAGGCAGCCTTGAGAAGTGCCTGCCTCAAGGACGCAGTGGTTGTCATTTTTAACTCAGACAACTACCGCAAGTGATAAACACCACTTCTGTTGATTTTATAGTGATGCACAATTTCACCCATAGAGGTGATTGAGCTACACACATAGGGATTTTCTTTGCCTTTTTCTCTTCCAAAGTCATCTATAAAATGACCGACATTCTGTACTTTCACATTGCTTTGTCAGATGAGAAATAACCATTTTGTGGACTGCTCTGCCTGTACCACCAGTGTTGATCCTGTAGTAAATCACGACAACACCAATGATGGCTTCAGAAGCGCAATCATCCTTCATATAAGGTCACAGGCACAATTTTCAAATTTTATTGGAGGCTTTGGTTCTCTCAAGATTTGAGATTAATCTGTTGATAATGTCTAAAAAGGTGAACAATATTTCTATTGGTTCCTTCACATAGCTCATGCTAGCATGTGAATCTATATATTTCCTCCTTTGTAGTCATTTGTGAGAGACATAGGAGCCTATGCAGAGTTTGGTCTAGGCAGTGCCTAGCAAAGAGCGAAGTTTCATCTGTCTGCTATCAGGATGGCAACAAAAGGACATCTTTCTATGCCAGTGTTGTGGCTGCTCCTCTGCGTTCAGGTCTCCCTGGGTAAGTACATACTTTATTTCACATAAGGCAGTGAGATAGGAAAATAACGTAAATTCAACATAAATAGGTTGTTGTTCCATCAACCTGAACGGCAAAGTGACAAGAAGGTGTTTAAATACATTTCTGTCTTTGATTCAAACTCCTTGGTGATTCGGAGAGAAAGAAGCTTAAGCTATTTGTAGTAGTTTTGTATTTTACTCAGGCAACAGTAGCTGGCCATTCTCACAGGAATTTGAGTCCAAGTTTCGTAAAAGTAGCCAGTGGGATACTCTTACTACTGCCTTGTTTCCCCTCTTAAGCTCTGTGTGGACAGAATGAATAATTCCAGGGTTTTATTCAACACCAGTTAAAATTATGCTGCTATGCTCTGTGTGTCCAGTGGAGTTTGGCTGGGGAACATACCGTCCCCTCAGTTGTTCTTATACATCGAAAGCTTATGACTATTTGTCTCTCTGCTCTTCTAGAGCTATATGTACATGTTTGAAGCTCATACCCATATGATGAGAAAAAGACTTCATAGTTGATATTTTGATGTAGCATGGCCCTAGTCTTAAAGGTTCTCACCAGTTGTGTGGATGTAGTCACAATTCAAATGACTGCAAGAGCAGGCTCAGGCCATTCTGGCCAAAGGAGTGTGAAGAACAATATCAAACATTTGTATTTAGACATCTTTGTAGCAATGTTTGAGTGTCATCTGAGCAGTAATGAGGAAATGAGAGAGTTTTCTTCCAACTTCTTTTTAATAACAGGGAATAGTAACAGAGTGACCAACCAGCAGATGAAAACAACAGTAGCTTTACCTTGACACTATGCTCGGCAGCTAGGACCCATGTTTCTGCTCCGACTGTGCTCTCACTCTCACACTACCACAGCCCTCTGCTGTTCCTCAGGGAGGGATGCACCAAGCCCTCCCATCTGCTGAAAACCTTCACTTAAGACTCTTGGTGAGGAATGCACAGCTCATTCTCGTCCCTGTGGGGTGAATGGGATGAGGGAATCTAGGTCTTCAGCTGGAGCAAGCCAAAAATCCGATGCCTTCTTATCCAAGCAGAACCTCACTCTGTGACTAGTACCACTAAATTTAACTTCATGTTAAGACATGAGAGACAACATGCTGCAAGTACAAAGGGATTTTGTAGTTATTCATAATCTCAACCGACAGCAAGCAGTGTGATATGTAGAAACACTTCCCTCTTGAGGAAGAAAGGGAAGGTGATATTTTCGACACCATACTCTTTTGAAAACCTTACCGGAAAACCCAAAGCTCTTAGCGCAAATTAATTATCTTTTGTGGCTTATGAAATGCCATCATTGATAGGACATAATCTCTGAGAAGTGTCTTTCTGGACTATTTGCAAACTGCACTGTTTTTTGTTCACATCACTGCGCAGTGCTGGGTTATAATGAGTGCTGCAGGTTTACCTTGGTACCTGGCCAGGTTCTGATACCTTTCTTGCTTCCAGTGCAATCTGTAGAGTTGGCATGAGGGTACAGAAAGGGTCAGCTTCTCCAGAGTCCAGTCAGGGTCCAGCTCCACAGTACCCAAGAGAGGCAAGTAGGGCACATCTACGGGTGATACCTGGGATCAACTCTAGTGGCCCACTTGCCTCAGATCATCAGGCAAGCTCATGGTGATGAGGCAAGACAAAGGTCAAGCTGAGAAGTCAGTCTGTGTCCCAGAGTGCAGATCAACAGGGCCCATGACCAGGCACGGCTGTGCCTGAACTAAACACAGAAACACTTACAGTGAACTCAGGCAGGGGCAGTCCTGATTTGGGACGAAAATTACCAGGCTTCTTACATGTCTGTCCTGTAAACCTTCTCTAGCTTCATGGTCAATCTGAAAGACTTTCCAGGCCCCAAAAGAAGCTGCCAGTTCTCTTCAGGGATTGACCTGCTTCGCTAGATGCTGAAATTCAGATCTGATCAAAGTGAAGACAAGTCTCAGATGTGGCCATCAACCACTTCCTGACTCTTGTGTGCGCTTAGCTTGTAGTTTGTCCTTAACATGGAAATACCAAGATCCTGCATGTGGCTTTTCACCGTTTGATTTTCCACCCATTTTCTTGTGTCCTCTTTCATGCTTTAAACACCTACGGCTTCCAATTCCCGTGCTTCAGCAATGCCAACGTGGCTTTTCTGTAAGTTTTTTCCTTGAGAAGCATTTTTGCTTCTTTTGTTGGTCATATCCAACAACTTAGTTACAAGGGGCGTACGAGTAACAGCAATGGGTAACAGATGAACATGGTCAGTACAGAACCATTTAGCTGTTAAGGAGCAGAATTCAATTCTTAATGCCATCACAAAAGCTGCAGAGCTTCCTTTCCTCTGAAACATAAAATTCCTTTCAAATATTTCAATATTCTATGTGTAATTTGATTGACCATTTATATCCAGCAAATAATTACATACTCGTCTTCACTTCAGGTTGTCCTGTTTCCCAAGGTTTAAGACACATCTCTTTTCACATTATCACTGCTTCAATGTCTGATTACTGCTTGATAAAATCCTTCTTAAAAACCCATCTCGTGCAGGGGTCACTGAAACTGGTATCATGATAAGAGATAAGGCAGCTACAGCTCTATTTCCTGAGGTTCAACTGGTAGTGAGGCTAACTTGTAGCCCCAGTAGTCACACACATAATGTAACGCACATATACTTACATACAGTTATGTGAACATATGCACATATACATCTGTACATGGCTAGCCACACATATAGAAAGATGTAGCAGTGACACAAACACACACAGCACCAATTGCCTTATTATGAACAATGGATATAATCTACCTTAACTTCTGTAAGGCCTTTTACATGCTCCCAACACAAATTCTTGTGATTAATTGAAGATATATGGGTTTAATGGATGGACTACTAAATGGATAAGGAATTGGCTGGATGGCTGCATCCGATGAGTTGCAGTCAACGGCTCAATGTCAAAATGGAGATCAGTAACAGGAGGTGTTCCTCAGGGGTCCATACTGGGACCAATACTGTTCAATATCCTTCTTAATGGCATAGGTAGTGGCATTTAGTGGGATTGATCTCTCTGCTGCAAGAGCCCCAGAAAGGGTCAGGGCTGGGCCCTGACTGCATTACTGGGGTTCCCCCTTCTATCATTGTTCCTCTGTTCACCTTTGCACATGGAGACAAGCTTTGTATCACATAAACTAAAAAATGGATGACATCCATATTGCTGTTTAGTTAGAACAGTGACTGGTTTTGATGGAATTTGGCAGAAGATCCAGTTTGGAGGTTTTTTGGCAGAAGGTTTTTTCTTTACATGTCATTACATCTTAGATTACATGCTTCAGTTTTTCACCAATGTTTACTGTGTCTGGTTTCTAATGTTTACTGTGTCTGGTTTCTAATGTTTACTGTGTAAGACGCAAACTCAGCCCTGTTTCCCTGTGTTTCTCGGGTCCTAGCAGGTCTCTGTGTAGCCTGGCTTCCTAAGAACTGTGTCTGTGTCCCACCATTGTTCCTGCATTTGAATGTGACAAAATTATCCCCATGTTTTATAGCCTTTAAGTCCCTGTGCTAAGCTCTTTAAAGCATCTACAGTAGCATTTCAACACTGTAAAGCAAGAAACCAACATGTGCATCTTGCATCTTCTGTCAGGCCCTTTATCAAGTGTTCTGTGATGACTGTAATGTTATTTTATGAGTCCACAGGTAAAAGGACTGGGAAATGTGTATCTGTATCAAAGGAAAGAGGCAGACTTGGGAGCAGAGGACGAAAAGAGGGTTCTTTGGGCATGAGCCCCACCCCAAGAGATGGTGGGGCATGAGGAACGACATGAAGACCTGTCTGTCTGTCTTCTTCTTATGCTGCTGCACCTCCTGAGATAGTTTCCCACTCCTCAGGAGTAATTCTTTCCTCTCATCAGATACCCCTGACTTGGGGACCCTGTGGCTAGGGCAAGAGAGAAGGTAAACAATAAAGAGGTTTACAATATTGAATTGCAAGTAATAGTTTGTCTGAGAAGAAGAAGGCCCTCTGACAGCTCGATTTCCCGGTTGGGACGGGCGGCTCTGGAGTTGGGCTAGCCCTTGCACGGGTTCCGCAGGTGTTTACGGGCTCAGTCGGCTCCTGGGTGCTGTCTTTTAATTTAAACGCTAATGATTCCACGCAGGAGCTCCTGCCAAAGTGGCTTTTCAAGTTTGGAACAAGACCGTTAACGGTCTCCTCGTAAGCAAGACTTGCTTTGAAAACCCCGCTAAGGGTGTGTCACAACTGCAAAGCTATCGTTTGTGTCAGAATGGCTGGACACTTTAAATCTGAAACCTGACATTTACCGGTGGAGTTGCTCTAAATTGCTCTCAATTCTGTTTGCAGGTCATCCTCGCTTTTTCAATCAGCTCTCCACAGGGCTGGACATCATTGGCCTGGCCGGGGAGTGGCTGACATCGACTGCTAATACAAACATGTAAGCAGTATCTTCTTGTCAGCGTCTGTGAGCTGTGCTCGCTGGGGCTGCCAGCTAGCATGGTAGATGTGCATTGTCACAGACCTGTGTGATTTTCTTCTTTAAATGACAGTTGCTGCATCTTCAATAAAAGCATTTCCTATTTTTCTTAATGTGGCAGCAATGCAGTGAAAACTGTTCAATAAAGTGAACGGTTTTACATTTCTGATCAACAGAAATGCAATATTCCAGAACACATGGTAAGTTAAACATGATGGTTCTAATATAATCACATGAAATGATTTTTCTCCTATTGGACCAATCTTCTTTATTCTTTCCTGATTTCTTGTTAAAGCTTTGTCTCTAGACTGAGTAATTCTGCAGCTTCTGGGTGGCTTCAGAATGATTTAAAATGTACCATTGAAAATTAATTTGATGATAATGAAGGAACTAGTCTAAGATTTATTAAAATTGTATATAAATAGATAAATGGAAGTATTAAAAAGTTAGATTTTACATCTAGAACATATTAATGAGGCCTAGAACAACCCGGTCTAGTGAAAGGTGTCCCTGCTCATGGCAGGGGTGTTTGGAACTAGATGATCTTTCAGGTCGCTTCCAAGCCAAACCATATATGATTTTATGAGTCACTTTCCCTAATTTTTCTTGACCTCAAAATGAACGAAAGCTAGATGTAAATGTAATGTATTATGCTGAATTTTTGCAACAAAGAGTGTAATTAATGACCCCCCCAAAAAAAACCCCACACCACCAAACACAGAAAACCTATCCCGTTTTTATTTATATATTTAATTATATTTGTACATGCTAAAAAATGTGATCAGAGTCCAAATGCTTGGTCAGGTAACATTGCTCTATTTTAGTCTTGTATTGGATGTGTTTTAACTCTAAAGCTATCTCTGTATTGTTTATTGCTAATTGGCCAAACACAGGAAATGTATCTGCTGATGGTGAAGTCAACAATATTTTCACTGGCCCATCCATAACTATAAGGCTCATTAAATGTAGCTGATTACTAGCAGCTCTATGTAGATGATAAGCTGTGCTTGGTTTGTGACATTATTAGGAATAAAAAAATATACAGAAGGTGCTTCAGCCAAAACCAGCCTGCTCTTCATGATGATCATCTTCTCAGTTAGTTCTCTGGTGTCTAAAAATTGGTATGGGATATTCAAATTTAAAAGTTGATTGGGAAGAAACCCCAGCAATGTATATTGTAATTGTAAAACAAGTTTGCAAAGTGCTTTAAGGTGTGAAAACAAATCTGATTATATTTCTAAAACAAAACTCTGACTAAATATTGTCCCTCCATGACCAAAACATAGTTCAGAAGATGTCACTTTTTGCAGGCCCCTTTTTTTTTTTTGACTTAGTCATCCTGGCTTAGTTATCATTTTGTAATCAATTGTACAAATCCAATAGTACATAATGGAACTCAGCTACATGGCAGATTCTGATGGTATTATGCAATATTGACATTATTAAGAACATTGAACTCACTTCTGAAGAGTAAGTTCTCTTTTTAAAATGAGGTTGCTTTTTCCTTTGGTTTAAAAAGTGAACTGATAAATAGCTAGTGTTGTAAAGCCAGTTTCTGATACATTTATACTTATCTTGCACATATCTTGAAAATGCTTCTCTGGAGTATGAAAATTGAATATCTGTTTGCTTGTATGAGGTATAGCCAATGCAAAATAATAATAGAATCATTGAATAGTTAGGGTTGGAAAGAATCTTAAGATCATCTAGTTCCAACCCCTCTGCCATGGGCTGGGACACCTCACACTAAACCATGTCGCTCAAGGCTCTGTCCAACCTGGCCTTGAACACTGCCAGGGATGGAGCATTTATCACTTCTTTGGGCAACCCATTCCAGTGCCTC